>APFE031248076.1:10029-31253 GCA_000404065.3 Pinus taeda | reverse complement strand
AGTTTTCAGTGGAGAACTTCTGGGAGATGATGTAATCAGCTAACCTTGTTCCTTTAGGCAGTGAAGCAACACTTTTAGGGACTTAGGAGCCCTCAGTTTATGGACATTTATGATTGGGGTTGAAGTGCCCAAAAATGTCTATAGCAATGTTGCTCCTTGCTTTTATGTTGGAAGGCTTGACAGGTTCATCCATTTGCGAAAGGTGCATGTTCATCTGTTCATCCATTTGTGAGTACATCTTGCATGTTTTCTCATCCTTCCATCCACAAACACATATTTTCATGATCATTCATTCGCTAGCACATCTCTTTGCATGCATCATTTATTCGTCTGTTGGTGAACCTGTCCTTCTACATGTGCTCCCTTCGTTCATCCCATTCATCGTCGCACCATATTTTTTTGTGTACCTATACCTATAGTCACTCATGACAAGATGATATCAAATCCAAAACCTCCTAATCTACCATGATACATGGTCATTTCGGATGCAAGTGACCAGGAGAGGTAACAAGGTTACGAAGTGGGATGGAGGCTCTTGGCACTACTGATGAAAACTGTGCAAGAGTCATTGGGTGATGAAGATGAGAAATCTGAACTGAAAGTGACTTTCCATGAAGTCTGGCTCAGCTGGAGGAAAAAAATGAGCAATTTTTGGGAGAAATAGTCTAGGCTGCGGGAAGGTAGGGCAGGCAAAATCTGTGCATTTTTCGGAATGAGTGGGAAGTGGGGCTTGGTAGTAAAAACTACATAATTTTTTGGAGGAACAGGCTGGGCTGCATGGAGGATCAGAAAACAATAATTGTCCAATTTTTTGGAGGAATGGGCTAGGAGCTTAGCAGCCAAAACTGTGCAATTCCTAAAGGGAACTCGCAGCTGGCCAAGAGAAAAAAGTTATGCAATTCCTTGAGGAAACTGGTAGTCTTCTACTGGGAGCTACTAGCGGGAAAAACTACACTGGTGTTGGGGGCTGGCCTGCTAATCACATCTACATTATTTCTGAGTTGAGTGGACTTTTGGGTAGCATAGGGTTTTCTCATGAAAACTGCGTAATTTTCTTGGTGAGCATCCGGCCGACTGTCGGGAGGACTGGCTAGAAACACTGCATAAATTTCTGAGGGAGACAAGGGCGAGCACTGGGTGTTTATCCAGCCTATTTGCACAATTTTTTCAGCCAGCAGAGCAAGCAAGGTCTGCATCCTCTGTGCAATTTTTGAGGGGAATTCATCCTAAGTTAGCTATTGGGTTGAACTCTCTAGTTGACCAACAAGAAGGTTGATTGATTTTCTTGTGAGCAATGCAGCTTGAAATGACTTGCTTAGTGCTTCTGCATTGTTTTGGGTGATAGTTGATCAAGTCAATAGCAAGGTGATGGTCTAGCTATCAGAGTGGAATCTAGTCATCAGAACTTCAGAAAAATGACTAAGTTTGTGAACAAGTAAAAGATGTATATGCGATCTTGCAAACACACACTTACATGACTTGATGATGAGACGACTCAAACCATACAGACACACATGATCAACATGACTGACTGACGGTGTGAACGAAAAGTGTGACACTTGTGATTGATCATTGTTCAACTGTGATGACAATTGCGTGACAATGAATGTGACTCCGTGTGTGAGTGCGACGAATGTTTTCCTAGTGAACATAACAAGTACACACGAAGTGAATACTTTGAGTGTAACAAAAATATGGTCCCAAGCATGACACTGACATCAACATGTAAAAACGTGGATGAAATGAACAAGCAAGGCAGATGCAAAGACTCACACGAGCTCATGGAGTGAACCCGAGTGTGTGTAGTCATCAAGTGAAACTCTTAAGGGAGCCTCTGAAATTGGTTGCAGGAAAATATTTTGGAGGGTGGTTGTAGCCGCTACAACAATACCCTATAGGCTCCCATATGTTAATTTTTACTACTGCATTGTATTTTTTCTAGTTTTACCTCTTTTGGCCTTAATCTGGCTTCATTTGGGGTTGTGTATAAGCGACTTTTGATGATGAACTTTTGAAAGTTTTGACCATGCATTCATTAGAATTTGTGATGACACCTATTTCTCTATGGAGAGAACCTCCCCTGAGTGTCAATGACCATCATCTGCCACTTTGCATTGAGCATAGGATTGTTCCAGTCCCAAGAACTAATGAACCTTCCCTTGACACTTGTTCTCTCCATTGTACTATAGGCATTCTTTATTCTTTTTCCAAGCTTTAATTATGAAAAAGACAAAAAAAAAAAGAAAAAAAAATCCAAAAAGAGCAGGAACGGGACAATTTATTCATCATTTGATGGAAGCTAGAGTCACTCATGTCACCCTTGAACAAAGCACTTAAAATAAACCTTTACTCTGTTAGGATGGGATTTAGTCTAGCTTTAGGGAAGATATAACCTTATTCATGAGCTAGTCCTCCTCTGCTTGGTTATCTCTTCCAATCATATGGAGATTTTGTTAATGTCTCCTACATTGCAAACTTTTACAAAGTTATCTTATGCTGCCATAAAGTCACGTTGAGTCATGGCTTTATTCAAGGGAAGTAAACATGTTGTCGGTCATTCTGCAGTGTCTCTTGACTCATTTTTGTTGGCCATACCTAGTCTTTCAAGTTATCTTTAGTATCACATAAGTTATTTGGTCCTTCACTCGTGTTGGTTAACGGGTTAAGGGGTTCCCCATCAACTCCGAAAAATTTATCTGAGAGTAGACCTGAGTCGCACCCTAGCCATATTTACATCATTGATAGGTGACCTTGTGCTAAACATTGATCAGTATCGTGGGTCTATGACTGAGTGGTTTCCCTTGTGTCCAACGTCATCTTACATTATCACACATTATGATTCACGTAGTACCTTGGTTTCCATTTGACCCTATTGGTGGATTCCTTGCCTCTGTGTCAGCTTTCATTATTGATTGGTTCAGATGATTTCTTTCGTGTGCTAGCCACATCTTGTGTTTTCTGGAAATGTACTTCAAAACGATTACTTCATCTCTCTTCATCTGAGTTCTTCCAAATTGTTGGCCTGCGGGTTACATGTGTTGGTTGATGTAGGATGCCTTAATTCCTTCCTTCTAGCAGATATTTTCCAATAAAATTTTACTCATGTCTCTGGGAATAAGGTGTAGAGTCTAATTTTTTTAGTACCTTAGGTTTTGCAGTCATTAGTGAAAGACTCCTTCACTATTGACAGTGAGAATACATTAATGCCTCCTGATTGATATATTCTTTCAAGTGTTTGACTTCAACACATTTATTCGCGCTTGTTAGATTGTATTGGGTTACCTTGACACTCATTATCATTATTGGTGAGTTGTCTGGCATTTTTTAATGGTATACATCAATTATCAATAATCAAACAATTTCTCACATGGTCGACTTCAGCTCATTTATTCCAAAAGTGTAGAAATGTACCATCTGCGGTCGATGAAGACCTTGAGTTGTGTCAACATTTTGGTTCACTTGACAACTCCATTTTTCTTCCAGTGACACTTTACACCCTTATATACTGCACTCCTTCATAGTAGCATCCTATATATTGGCACCCGAGTTTATGCAGTACCACTATTCCACCTATATGACTTGATACTTTTATGAGGATCAACTATGAAACATCATTGATCAGACAACCTTCTTGCATCATTGATCAGATATTGTTCTATGTGATATTGAGACATATATTTGTTGTGTTCTTTTGCAACTATGATCTGATGATCCATTATGTATTCTACATCTCCTTTTGTTCACTTATATATACATTCTATATCCGATTTATACTTGATCTCTGAACATGATTTATTACTTCTAAGCATGGGTATGTGCACCTTAGACATGAGTTTTCTTTCTGACTCCTTCCACAAGTATTCGATGAGTTGGAATATGATGATCACCTCCTGAGTTTTCAGATGAATCCTCTCTTTATACTTAATATATTTTGGTCAGCATGTACCCCCTTTGACCTCATATATTAGGGGGCATTTTTTATAGCATCATTTAACACTCTTGTAGACTTGATGCTCTTGTATGGCCTTGGGCAGACTTTTCCCATGCAGACTTGATCTTATATTAAAAGATAATATTTTAAATTTGTATGTTTATATACGATGATCTAACATATCTTGTATGTATGCACATTGAATTATCTATCATGTATATGCTTCTATGGATTGACTTACAGGTCTACTCGTTCTAGAGGAAGTAAAGGTTTGGACCCTACTGGAACATCATTAGATGTAGGACCTTCAGGTATGTTTCCAAGTCCACATTTAGTAATACACATATTTGACATGGTTTCTTGACTCTTATTTATTTATTATCTTGTTCTTCTCTATTGAGGTTTTCAAACCTTACCTTAGGGAACATTTCTTGCAAAGAACCCATCTATAGCATCACAGACACCGACCGTCTAGTTCCAGGGTCCCTAACTAGACCTGGGGGCACTGCTATAAATAGTTGTATCATCAAAAACCTCTCGTATAGGATGCTACATAGGATCCCGGCATATTAGAAGCTTTGAGATCCTCCCTACTGAAACTTTTTCAACTAGAATACCATCCTCCTGTACACAAAACAAGCATAGTTGAAAAACTATCCTACCTATAGGCTCTACAAAATGGAAATCTTGGGATCTGACTCTTGGTGTGGGGCCACCAAACTTCGCAACCACATGATCATAGATACTGTCTCTCACTTAGAAAGCTCCAAGATATCTGACACCCTAATGCACCCATCCTCAATAGGGTTAGGCCTGCAGTGTCGCTCTGTCTTGACCCATTGTTCGATATCCACATGCCTAGCTGGAAAGGGATGAGGCAAAACCTCTCCATGAGGTACCATCCCTCTCACAAAATATACGTCTATCGCCACACAAATCAGTATATTTGTCCCTCTAATTAGGAAGTTATGATGATAGAAATCCCACAAGTGGATCAAAAAATGTAGGAACCCATCCTACAACCTCAAAGGGGGGGGTTCCAAAGGAACTTCAATGACCCCCACCTAGCTAGTGTCCATCTAGCTGCATGATCCTCTGCGATCATTATCTGTAAGGGATCCCAATCCTACTCTCATTAGAGAATTCCCATCCCACCATCAAGGATATCAAATTTCAAAAATAAACCTTATGGGCTATTATAAAAACATTTTTTCATGCACCGCGTGCTTATGGCCATAACAGGTGCGTGAACTGTGCATCTGTTTCTTGAACAAACGTGCAGTGAGCACGTTTGAAACACCACAACCCACGGAGACACTTTACCTGATCCTATGTATCTACTCACTGAGAAGACATGTTGTCCATGTGTCTGTTATTGATATAGATGCACGGACAATGCAACATGGGTAGGCCAAGCCACGACGTTGCCAAAACAACAACTTCATGACTTTTGGTCAATCAGTCACACTGACAATGCAACTATCATCCCTTTACCCATGGCATCTCCATATGAACCCCTAGGAAACATGTAACGACTACGTAAATGAAATTTTGCCACCTGTGTGGTATAGATTTTGCACCCTAAAAAAGGTCATATAGGGCACCCCTATACAGCCTACCTAGACTAGTCTAACAAATTGACAAAGTTGGAATTTAGTTGTCTAACCTGTATGTCCCTATGGGCTACCCAGGGGCACGAGATGACCGCAATGACATGAAACCACTCCTAAATCATCTCTAGCCTCCCAAAATAGTAAGTGCAAATGAGGTGGCATTGGGCCCACGTTTCCTTATATATCACCCTTTTCGACATCTTCTTGAGCCCATTACAGGATATTAGCATCTCTGTTTTCAAAATGGTTAGTGACATAAGGATTAGAACAACATCATATTCATCATGGTACCCTCCGTTCCATTTCAACCCAAAACTCATTTTTTGGCTCGATATGTGCTCAGAGTACCACTTCAATTATGCCTTCTCTTTTTCTTTTCAATTCACCTTATTCATCTGATTTTAGTTTATACATATGTTCAACAATATATTTATCACTTGGGATATTGGTCATTGCAATAACAAGTACCTCGACAACTTCCTACCATGCTTAACACCCTGGTGGTCAGTAACAAAGTAGGTATCATTCATCACTCATCATGATAGGCTTCTCACAATGCTTTGCACTATATCCTGACATCATTTCTCTGAAATGCACCATAGGTTCCATCATTTCGACCACTTTTACCCCACCTCCCCTTGCATATGGTAAACGTTCACACCAGTTGATAGAGCCTTCTCACTCATGGATTATCTCATGTTATACACCCTCACATCATATGGGAATCCATGACCATATACTCTGTCCTAGGAGCCATTTCACCTACATAACTTGCAGATTAGCCTCATTCTTCTCTTCTTCACTTTTTTCTAACCATGTCACTATCCTGGGCCACCTTATTTCATTTGTGATGGAACAAGACAAATGCACCCTCACATTCTACAATGGGCCTATCATCCCTCCACATAGCATATGCCCCTTCACGTCACTCTATTAGCCTCATCAACCCCACAAGAAGACCAACCAATGGGGCCCTCGCCCTCAGAAAAAAACACCATACCTCCATCATTATGCAGGTCACAATTTCCATTGGGCACCTATCTCTGTGATTGTACATCTAGACCACCTTCATATTCTTTTGGAAAGTGTACAAATATTTTTTAGGAAAAAACTTCCCACCCATATTTTCATGTCTTCTTACCCGATGGTAGTTTCTAGTCACACTTGTTTAGAGCTCACACATCATCCAAATTTATTTACCCTCTTCACACCAATGAGAACATACTTACACCTACCCTGGAATTCCTACCGACTCTAGGTCCATCCATGTCAGCAAAAATGTTTTGACTGCTGCCACTTGCATTATAGATCCGACCTTGGGCTAGTTGTCCATATCCATTCATATCGTCCTCTTTCATTATCATGTCATGTCTGACCCACACTATTATAGTCTATTTTCACATTATATTGATTCCCCAAATCAACATTTCGAGTGGTTAACACTTCTTTCCTGTCGACTTCAACACCCATATTCCATGATCAGGGAAGTTCCTTGGATACTACCCCCTTTAAGGGATATCATTGGGTGGCACAATGAAAATCAAAATTTCATCAGTTCCCCTGACATTTGACACCAACATAATTTTTCATGTCAAGGTGATATCGTACTTAATGACCATTGCAGTTCTTCCATTTAGTCAAAGAACCATGTATCACTAAGCACCCCATTCAACAGTTCTTATATTGTAATACGTGGAAGGTACCCAATGTCAAAGACCCATCCATACCTCAACACCTCACTCAAGTAGTGCTTCATGTTTCTTATGCATGGGGTCACTAGATTAAATCTATTTGTCAAAAAACTCCCTTGAGGGCATTAACTATTATCATCATCAACCATCAGCATGTCAACCACCACAATGTTGACTAGACATAACTATTTCCTATCCGATTGTAATAATGCATCACTAGTTATCATAACGAGCATGGGTCATGCCTACCTCGTACAGACACTTTTTACTTTTTAGGTTTTCTTTAGAGCATGGTTATCCTTTATGCTTAGTCAAGGGGTTTCCCTACTAATCTCTGTAACAAGTTATTCTCTCTCCCAAGAAGTTGAGAATATTCTTAGTTAGAATAGAAAAGCGTGATGTATTTCAGCTATACGTTTTCTCCTAACCTCATACATGAGGTGGTAATTATTAACACCAGAAAATTGTACATGTATTTTTACAATCTAGAAGACAACTAAAGTCGTCCAACAAAATTCACAAGTGAATATTTTCCAGTTGAATACATTATTAAGTTTTAAAAAATTAATTTCTCCTAAGGTCCAAATTATATGGATTTAAAGAATTGAAGTCTGCATGGATTTTTCTTTGATATTCACATGACACATGGTATTTCCTTAGAAATCCAGACGGTCGAGGAAAGGTTGTCTCAACAATTCAGGACCACTTCCCACACTTAGAATAAAATTCCCTAACATGATCTCAATCAAGGACAACTAAATTTGAGTCACCCTAAAGATATGCATCCTCAATGGAATCATCTTGTCCTACTTGTAAGTCATTATCATTCATAAACCAAGAGATGGAAGATGGATTCAAAAATTATATATAAACAGGGCATGGGAAAACCAAAACATAAGACAAATGTTATGATGGCCAAATTGCTATTAGAGCAACCCTACATTTCATTGTTGAAATAGAAGAAGTAAGAGCATTAGTATGTTGGCCATAATGCTTCTAAGAAATCCATCATCTTAGTGAAGGAAGAGTCCACCATTGAGACAATTTGCATACTTATTTGAGAGAGAGGAGAAGATTGCAAAGAGATTGAGGAAAGGAACCTCCTTGCTAAGGATTTTTTAGCACCATAGCTCAAAGAATTCTCTTCAACTGTTTAGTATTCATCTATTGTATTCATATTCTACCACCAACAGTCAATTAAGGGAACCTTTTTCCATTATTTTGTTGACTTTTTTTCTTCATTAAGCATTATTAGTGTATTTATATCTTTTTTCTAGTTTATGTTTGTATATCAATTGTTTTCACCATTTGCAGTGATTTTTTTATCTCAGTTTGTTCACTGACAACACCAACTCTATCTTTATTCCTTTGCAGGGAACAACTATTGGGTCATGAAAAAGGTATGTTTTTCTTCCTCATTTACTTGATTAATCATATGGTTTTCATGAATTTACTCTTGTCTTGAGCATATTCTTGAAGAAAAACCGTGTAAGGAAAATAAAAAGTAGTGTTGAAAAAACTACATGCTTTTAGTATTACAAGCCTAATTTTTTGCTTGTCTTTTTGCAAGATGATGGGATTGGACAATTGTTGTTCCTTTTATATAAGACAACAATACCAAGAAAGGAATATGTCATTGTTACAGCTATATAGACCATGCTTAAGGCGGAGGAAAAATACAAGATTGATGTGGAAATCTGATTTTTTAGCTGAGCAACCCTAAGGATATTCTGATCCTCAGGATAAGCTCTGATTTTGCTAGCATTTCATAGAAGATATATAATGATAGTAAATCAAAAAGAAAAGTAACTTTTGTAATCATTGTAAAATTCCAGCAAGACTATGAATGAAGATTGAACCTCAAGGGTTGAAGTGATTTTGTAATTCCTTTTCGATAGTTAATGAAAGACTTGAGGTTTCACATTAAATCCGCGTATTGAGTTTCTATAGCAGTTTATTCTAGAGGCTTTGGACCCAGACACTAGAAGACCTACTGCTCATTTGTATTATGCTTTTTACGCTTTACTATCAGGATTCGTATTGATGTTTCTTCTATAGGTTGAGTTAGAGTAAATCTTATAGCTCTATTAATATCATTTTTATAATTTACAGAAAGTAAGTTTTGTATATGACTTTTCTTTCCTCTTAGTATATGTTTTCTGTAATTACTTCTAGCTTTGACTATTCCTCATGATTAGCATGATTTGAGTAGTTTCCTTCAATACGTGTGGAATTGATTATTCAGGTTGATTTCCTTTTGGCCTTAGGATATTGGATTAATATCTTTGTTTGAAAGTAGTTTGCAATTGATTTATCTTTCCAATTTCGAAGCATAGAATAATTCTTGTTCTGCATTTTTAAGAGTTAATGAGTTGTTAAGCAATTGTTTATTTATGCAAAGATTAGTTAGAATTTAGGATTAATTACCTTCATTCCAATCTCTAATTGTTATCACACAGAAAATTATTAAAACCTTGAAATAGAAAGATGAATCCCAAGTTGACATATTAATGTAGGATTAAGATTGATTTATAAAGTCATATTAGTGCACCAACAACAACGAATAGCTAAGGAGATATATTTTGGTAAACCATTACTACAAAAACACTACTATAGTAGGTGTGGGTAGATCTCTCCATCTCCACCCTTTCCTTTCCATCTTCTTCCTTTGCACCTCATACCGCTCCCAAACATTGTTTCCATAATCATTCTGTTAAGGAAAATAGAGGAAATCATGGCCATTATTCTTGATGTAAGATAGACCTCTGAAAGGAACTATGCTTCACTAGGGGGATCCCCCAACATTCATTCACTTCCTCCTACCTTCATCCATCTTCTCCTACCCTCAAGGCACCATTTCTACCCTCAAAAGGCTCTCGTAACCCCTCTTGTAGCAAAGTAGGTCCTCATGTAGAAATACATGACCTCTTATAGCAACGTCCTGTAGCAATCTTGTAACAATGTTCTTTCAACCAATGTTTCTCCCCACTTCGATCCTAGCCTAGTTAAGTTGAATAATGGCCCCAAATTTTGATTTGGCAATTAAGGATGTCTCTTAGACCACTCCAACCTCCTCCTTAGTTAGATTCCTTATTTTCAAGGAAACGTAAAGTAGATCAATGATGCATGCAAGTAGTTTATTGATTTGATTAAATGTGCAAAGTAGAGCATCATTACTTCTACAAGTATACTAGCCCTTTCTCTTTCATGCAATGTTAGTTAGCATCTACAATTGAATGAGTGACATTTTTACTTTCATAGTTAGAATTAGGTTCAATTATGATTTCATAAGAAGTTTTCACTATAGTTGGTTGGAGGAATGGTCTTTGTACACCATGATCTAACTTCACAATTAAGTGTTGGGCAACGGATCCCCCGCGTAATGGTTTTGGGGCTTAAAGCCCACAATTTTGGATATTGATATTGTAAAAGTTCCGCAAAGTGAAAGGAACGTGAATTGTAATGAGTCAAGTCAAAGGGTTGCCCACCCAAAAATAATGTAAAATAATAGAAAGCGAGTTAGCCTTCCCATGGTTCGGGGACCATGGAAATGTATAAATAGAGCGAGGCTCTAAGGGTAAATGGTAGCTTAGCTAAAGATATGAAGTGTATGGATTTGTAAAAGCAAGATTTCTCTGAGTCTGTAAGTCCGAGTTCGGGTTGGTAGTAGTTAGAGGAGGATCTGCAGCTGTGTGCACAGAGGCTTGGTAGAGTCCACAACTATGTGTGTGTTCCCCTGCAGCTAAGTGCGCAGGGTGGAATTGGATTGTAATGAAATAGAACATTAATAAAGATAAGTGTTTCTGAATTATTGTGCATCTGGTCGCATATCTGTATATCTATTCTTATGTTATGGCTTTATGCATATCTTTAAGATTTATGGTTGCGCATGCTAGTTATAATCATTGAATGCTTGATTAAGACTCTAAGAATTAGATCAGATCTATAATAACCGCGATAATAATAAGGAATCTAGGAATTGCCTCATTGCAGAGCTACGCGAGGGCTAGATAGCTGTGCAGCGTAGCGTGAGTGCACAGATCGGTTCACGACCCTTCCAGACCTCATCAAGACATCCCTAGGGTGCAGAAACTTGTTTCCAGCACCCTCCCATACTACCTCAGGTGAGACTTCAGTCCACGCTTTACGGATTGTTGCCGAAAGGGCCAGTAGTCTAGGATTTTTTTAGCTAAAACACTTCTGAACCTAGGTCAGGCCCCAACAAGCCAACAAATGGTTCCATTGCCGGGACTGGGATCTGCCTAAGGGATGTCTGATGTCAAAACATTGGAACCCTACAAAGAAAGAAATTGAAGATTGGTTGGATCAGAAGCTTCATGAGTTCATGGTACAGGAAAACAAAACCCCGTGGATATCTGAGAAGAGGTGGCTGGATCACTACGTGTATGCGGAAATTCATGAAATATTCTTCGCGTCTTTCTCTTTAGAGCTATATGATTGGATCACAAGGCTAGTAGACAGTTAGGGAAGGTGCCAGCTTGAGCAATCCATAGTGTGGACTCTCGAGTTGTTACGCAAGCTAGAGGCATCTGAAGATAAGATCGCACGAGCCGTAGATCATTGGCTGGATTGGGTAACAAGAGGGTTTATCACTGAGTTCGTAATAGACACAATCATGAGCTACAACAAAGCTAAGCATCATTTTCTCAAGGGACCATGAGGTAGGTACATCAAATTCCTGAATACTTGGAATAAGATGTTGTTATGTGAGAAATGGGTGATACCAATCCATTAATGAGTGGAACGACGTGGAGCAGAAGGGCCTACAAGGGTATCGAAGGGTTAGGAAATAGTCTTTTAATTTCGCCTCTGTGAGAGGGTGAGGAAGAGTGCACTTGGGCCTCTCCAAGGAGTGGAGTCAGTTTGATAAGGCAACGCATTTCACAGCAATCATCTTTGCTAACACCACCACTCGCGTCACCTCCTTCACCTCCATCTTTGCCCGCACCACCTCCACCAAACCAAGTTTCCTGTATTCACAGGGGTAGGGAGCAAAGATCCAGATCAGTTTTGGTTCATAGTAAGAGCAGTGTGGGAAGCACATAGAGTTATGGATGGTAACATTAAGAAGGCCACCTTGGTAAGTGCATTGCAGGATCGTGCACTGACTTGGTATATCAAGCACTCGAATGATCATCCTAATGTCAGGATAGTGTAAATCCAGCTTGCATTAAATAAAGAATTTATTCGGCCGAAATTGGAGACGCAATCGATCATCAGATTCAAGGATATCGCAATGCTTCCAGGCGAAACCCCCTGGGATCTGGATCAGAGACTGAAGAGTACCATCCGCGAGGCTAATATGATGCTAACAGATGCATAGCACCACACGTGGTTTGTGGTGTCTTTGAAACCACATCTAAGGATAGCACTATCACAGCAAAAGCTTTCAACCAAGGCATAAGCATTGGAAATAGAGATGAGGTTGCATGAAACCCCGATACAGGATCCTAGGTTTGGAATCCAATAGATCCACGCACAACTACAAAACCTATGCTTGGAGTTGTAGAGTTTGAAACAGGATAGGGCGCCCCAGCCAAAAGTGCGTGAAGAAGTGTGGTGCATAAAATGTAAAGGCCAGGGCCACGATAAGGATCATTTCTCGGTATTCATGAACTATGTGGCAGGGGGGACCAATGCAATTGAGACCAGAGGCACAGGCAGGGCCAAGTGCAGTGCCTATGCTTTGGTGTGTGATCTGTCACGTCGGAGGAAAGCATACGACGGACAACTGTCATCTATTGTAGAAGTTTACACAGACCCCCCAGTAGCTATTTTGAAATTTTTGTAGATCAGTAGGACACGATGAATGAAACTGTTGGAGTTATGAATTTTTTATGGATCGAAATCCTACCTACAGGATGCAGACTGAGATGCGAGGTCAAGATCCAGTCACAGCAATAGCATGCGATGGGTTCCAGGGACAGGGACGAGGATGAGGAGGAATGGGACCTGGATGAGGGTGTGGACAGTTAATTTGCTACAATTGTGGAGGACCTAGGCACTATGTGCGTAACTGCATGAACCCAACCAGAACATGTTGTCCGTACTGTTATCAATTTGATGATGAAGCAGTAGATTGTCCCACTCTAATCGCACAAATGCATAAAAAAGGGGTACTTCAGTCTACTCTGATGTAGAACATCTAGATGATGAGGTCTAAACCACGTGAACAAGACCCCAATGTGAACATGATGCTCAGAAGCATTGCAACCATAGGGGAAGATAGGGGAAAGTAGACCGTGGAAAATACATGGGTTTGCAAGGCCCCTACAAAGCAGCCTGAGTTCAACTTGGAACATGGAAAGGAGACATTTATGGAAGCTAAGAAGAGCTTGGCGGAGGTCTCTACTTCAGGTAGTAAGGATCAACCCGAGCCAGAAATGGATCCCTCTATGCTAACTACATTTTCAGAGACATGCATGAAGCTACTATGTGACAATAAGGTAGTTAAGGGATTGCAAGAGCTAATAACCAGGCGCACAGGGTTGGGTGAACCACGTGTGGTCCGGAAACTAGGAAAACATGCTTTGCGCACCGGGCAGGAAATTCGATTGACGGCACAGATTGGCGACTTTGAGATGGATTAGGTAATCCTGGACTTGGGTTCGGATGTGAATGTGCTACCTAAACAGACATGGGAACACATAGGCAGGCCCGCATTACAGTGCTCCCCTATTCAATTACGGATTTCAAACCAATAAAAGATCTTGCCCATGGGGAGATTGCAAGGAGTCATAGTGGATATCGAAGGCGCAAGCACCCAAACGGATTTTGAGGTAATAGAAATTGTTGATAACAGTAACCCTTACCCTATCTTGTTGGGAATATACTGGGCCATGGACATGAATGGAGTTATCAACCTAAAGAGACGAAAGATGATATTCGAGAAAAGTTCTCTCTGTGTAATAGTTCCCCTGGATCCATCCAAAGCAGAACGCTACACCAAAGTTGTGCGCAACGAGGATAGTGATGATGAACTGGACTGCATTTACTAGATAATGGTGCAAGACCAGGATCGAGTGAATCCAACACTGGATGGGAGAATCTCATGGGAGCGTGACAGTTCCTACACATCGAATTCAGATGAAGAAATAGAGCGATGGCAGAACCGATTGCATGAAGTAACAACATTGAATTGTAATATGATGGTTAGATCACTGTGACACGTGATGAACGAAGCAAGGGAATTACCAACAGATGGGGCCACAATGGACATGGAGTAATTTGTAGACCATTGTGAAATTACAATATCAGAACAAAAGCAGCATGGTGTGTGAAACGGGCACTGCAAGCAACAACTGCACAGGGGTGGAGTATGCATCAGAAGACTAAGGGGAACTAGCGCGAATGTAGAAAGCGAGTGCATGTATGGTTTGGAGGTCCCCAACATCGACCACGATCAGGACAGCAAGGATGAAGCAGTTTGAGCACCTACCTGAGGCGAGGGATGCAGACATATGTTATGCAACCACCTTCCCAACTAAGAATCACAATTCAGAACCCGACGCAGTAGCAGGGAAGGCGCGGCACTTTGTCAGCAATTTGCAACAAACCGTTCAAAAAAACATGTGGGATCCTGAACAGATTTCGCCAAATAAAATGAACCCATTAGAATCTGTGCATACCAGTGGCTCGATGGGCTTATAGGACCATAACCAAAAAGGGGGATGTGAAGGTAACTCTATCATTAATAAAACAAGATGAAACCAGGAGGACGGAGAGAATTTTCCAAACCACAGCCCCTGAAAATCGGACAGGATGCGAGGACTTGGGTAAAGGAATACGACAGTTACAGAAAGACATTCAGCGAGGGAGTTTGAAACTTCATGCACTCGATGAAGAATGGGCACGGCCGCGGAGGAAAATCATAATATTAGGCAAAGAAATCATCCAACTAGAAACCGGAGTCGCACAAGCGGGCCACACAAAACTAAGCATGATACTAGGCCTGGTTGGCCCTACTACTACAAAAGTAGTTGTGACCCTGCTATCATGGTTGCGACCGCACTTTACCAAACAGGGAGGCGCACCATACAAAGAAATACAAGATGCACTAATGGACACAAGGGTAGGTGAAGGGTGCTCGTAGCCAAGGCTAGCAAGGATGTTGAAGTCTCGCACCTGGGGTACGACTACGTGACTATCTGTGGAAAGCATAGTCTCAGCACTCCAAGTAGTTGAAAGAAGGTGCGTGACTATAAACAAGTCTGCAGGAGAGCTACATGGACAAGAGTTTCTGCGCAGGGCCAGTAGGTCACCAGGATCACGGTCACACATAAGAGGCTGTGCTGCCATGTGGGTAGGCTGGGAGGTGACCATTGATGTCACTATTCGTGACAAGAAGTCTAACTTATGGTAGAAAGGAGCAGGCAGCGAGCCATTATGACCACAATTTAGGGCTAGATACGGGAAGATTTGCTTCCAAGAAGATATTAATGACTCAGAAGTGGAGGGAATGGTCGAATTCAAATTCAAACATTACTATAAAACCCCTTGGGGTAGCCTCACAACAACAATTGGGTATTTGAGAGTTGAGCCAGTATAGAGTAGCAAGCACTAAGCTACCTTGCCACCCATGACTAGGTACCTGAGCGAATCCAGGATAGAAACCATGTCAGCTGCTAGAATCAGAGTGAGATTTGCGAAGGAGCCCCATCTGATTCAGGAGGATCCTAGAGATGCAATCGCTTCCCCAGAGGTTCCAAAGTATCCACACATGCCACAACCCTAGAAAGACAAGTAGACTATGGGGTCAGTCTAGGTATCACCGCGATTCAGTAAATTGTCAATGGCCGAAAAGGGCAAAGCTATCACCACTGAACCCGAGGAGGAAGAGGAAGATTTACAAGCCCTGATCACTCAGATTGAAGCACAGGACAAGGAAGAGGAAAATGTTTCCCAAGTACCTTCAACGATAATGCTACCACCATACATCTTGTTGTGGAAAGGGATGGGCAAGATACAAAAGGACCTAGAGTTCACGAAGAACAGGCACCAGATCCCGCTTCTTCTGGATGAAATAAGGTTTGACGATCTGCTGCTGGGCTGGGTACCGAATATCAAGTTCAAATATTGGGATCTCGCAGATAGTGAGGATTTCCCGCAAATGGATGCAGAGAAATTACTGTAGCAGAAGTGGTTACAGGGTGCGGAGAAGGTGGGATTACTCAATCTGAGGTGGATACCCCACTATGACGGTGTGGCTGTCACATTTTTTGTTATCCAACAGCTACTATGTCTAGTACGTGATGGGTATCTCTAGCTAGAAGAACCAATTCCCATCACGACCGATTTAATACACAGAATTTCCCAGTTGCCTACTAAAGGAAATGATCCTACAGCCATAGTAGGAACGAGCAATGACGTGGGTCTCTCAGAAGCCATGAAGGCTAAATATAAGCTAGAGAAGTAGAAGCGAGGATATGTAATAGCAAGTATCAAAGACCAAGGGGTGTGCATCGCCACCCAGTTACTAGCCGACAAGCTCATGAGGAAATTCCGCACAGACGAGGTGCCAGCATTTGTCATTGTGCTCGCGGAGTAGTGTTCAAAGGGGGTTCAGTTCAACTAGGTGTAGTTTCTCTGCGACGAATTTTTGACAAATTGTAGGGAAGCCTAGGAGCAACGTAAGACTTTCCA
Source organism: Pinus taeda (assembly GCA_000404065.3). Classification (NCBI taxonomy): domain Eukaryota; kingdom Viridiplantae; phylum Streptophyta; class Pinopsida; order Pinales; family Pinaceae; genus Pinus; species Pinus taeda. Next base: position 14,355 of record APFE031248076.1, on the reverse strand, counting down.
CTACCCATGGTTGCTACTATTGATCCTGCTCGTTGCAGGGGAGTTGCGGAAGGGCAACCAGTTTCCCAACATTGAAAAGAACTTACCTGAAGCCGTGAGGTATAACTCGCTCTGGGCTACAAAAGACAACACGATGGTTCATGAGATGAAGGTGTTTTGGATATTTATGGAGGCAAGTATCTAGACATGGATCGATTGTAGACTACAGTTATCCCCTACAATATACAACAGTTTGTAAAGCACAGCGGATTTCAAGGTGGATATGCATAATCTGTATATTCGGGCATGAAAGGATCCAATTCAAACATGGGTAAATCTTCCATTCATTACAACAGACGATGCAATTTTTGAGGCGATGGCAGCATGGCCTCTAGAATGGCACGGCCTTGACTTGGCATAAAATCCAAAATTTTCCCTCTATAGAGCTGCTCATTGGCCTTCCTAACTGTGTTTCCACTCCTGTAGAGCCCGATAAGTGGAAGGGTTTCAAAAGTGACAGAGAGCGACTATTTCGAGGTTCTGAAGGTGGTAGGTAAGTTGTTGCAGTCGAGAGCACGACGATGCAAATGAAATAAAGTTGACAAATGCGTCGACTGCAACGTACTTAAGATTATGGCATGTTTTTCAGTGATGAGGTGAGGTGGCAATAAGGGTACATTATCTTCATCCAGACCGTTGGTCCCTACTCCAATGTCATTATGTACTTCATGCCGCCTACACGCAATCACTTCCATCATTCTCATTATACGCAGCCACCACTACCTGTTTTGAGTTTTTCTTCCCGAGTTAACTGAACACACGTGCCGATTGCACCCACTGAATGATGTTTCAATTGGACGAGGCTTGCTTGAACTAGACGAGGTTGGCCAGTTAGCTGGCCACCGATTTCGTTTATTCACGACCATCTCAATGGTTCATGTAGATTTTAAATCATATTCATGCAATAGAGGAACGGGTTTAGTCACTTACCTGTTAGTCGCTACCGTGCTTTTCATGCTCAGACTTTGGCACTCTGTTCATGGATTGTTGATGCTGTTGGTGCTCGTGGCTTCTGAACTGGTGACTTGGCTACCTCATGCTAGTGATCCTCTAATCAAAAATGGATCCTTACATGTTGTATACACCTGTGGCTGCGCTGACCCTACCTTTGGAGCTTGTTTTTTTAAGGGGATCAGTTGTTACAGGAACCTTGCAGAATTTCCTATAACTGCTTCTCCCTCTAAAATTTCTGGCTGAGGTTTGAGTAGGGACTGAAGAGATAGTTGAGGAAGGTTTTGAAGGAAAAGGAAAAGCATCTGGTATGTACTACGTAAGAAACAAGTTAAGGATGTTGTTTTTTTATTCTTCATCATTTTTTTTTTTTTAAGAAACATAATTTCTGTGTTTTCTATTTAGGAAAGAAAGAAGTGAGTGGAAATGCAATGGTGCAGGTATGGAATGGAGAGTTGGGGGAATGAATGGTGGTAGAGAGGTCCACAGGTCTTCTGGACAAATTTCTAGCCCTCTGATTCTTTTCTGAACTTGATTTCGAGCTCTCTGTGGTTTCTACAGGATCCTTCTGTAGAATGCACAGAGCTTCCTGTAGGATGCATAATTTCCAGAACAAGTGAGACCAGGGCTAGGGAAAAGACAATGGTGATGGAGAAATGAGCTATCAAGGGTGTATTCAGCCTGGCCATGTCCTTTTTCTTCTGTGACCCTCCTGCAATCTGCAATGCATTCAAAAGAAGTTAGTTTTTCTGTTTTTTCTTTGTTTTTTAATCTTTTTTTTTTAATGAGATAGTTGGGACACCTACAGGAGGTTTTCACCCTCATTGCTTGCCTTGGGCGCCTCCAGGAGGTTTTCACCCAGGCATCTTTTTTTTTTTTCTTTTTTTTTCTTTTTTTTTGTGCTTAGGGTGTGGGTGGGGTGGAGGCAGAGACCTGCTCCACTACCAATACTATTTTACTCAGATTCTCAATGAATTCTTGCTTTGGAGAGGGGCTTCCTGTAGATCTTCAACCTATGCCCATTGACGAGCATGGGGATGGCTTCTTCATCGATGGTTCGGATCAGAACTGAACCATTATCATTACAATTTTCTACTATGTACGGTCCCAGCCATCTTGTCCTCAGTTTGCCCTTGAAATTTTTATATCTTGAATCATACAGTAGTGCCCAATCTCCTTCCTAGAATTGTTTCTCTTTGAGGTGTCTATCATGCCATATTTTCCTTTTAAGCTGGACTACCTCTAAGTGGAGAAGGGCCTGCAATCTCTATTCATCCAATCCATTTAGCTGAAGTAACCTTTCCTTTTGTTCATGGCTAAGATCTAGGTCTAGCTAAGCCGCCATCCTTAATGTGTTATATACAAATTATATTGACAGCAAAGCATTCCTCCCATAGACTAGCTCATAGGGTGTAAACCCTGTGGTGGTTTTCCAGGTGGTGTTATAGGCCCAGGTGGCCTCAACCAATCGATCTTCCCAATATTTTCTATTGTTGCTCACTACCTTGGTCAAAATTCCTTCCAAAGCTCTATTAGTGACTTCCACTTGTCCATTTGCTTGCAGATGATAAGGGGTGGAGGTCCTGTGCTTAATTTTGTGATGTGTGAGCAGGTCTTCAATCAGATTGGAGGTAAAATGACTCCCTTGATCTGTGACTAATTCTCTTGGATATCCAAACTTGTAGAAGATATTCTCTCTCAAAAACTCAGCTACTTTTTCTTTTGTTTCTACCTTGATTGCCTTTGTTTCTGCCCATTTTGTCAGATAATCAGTGCACACAATGATGTAAGATTTCTATTTTGAAGGAGAGTTGACAAGACCCACAAAGTCCATGCCCCACTTCTCAAATGGCTCGAAAGTCACTTGAGGTTGTAGGGGCATCTCATCCCTTGGAGTAGGTTTCCCCATCCTTTGACATTAGTCACATTGGCTGATATATCTCTTGACATATTGATGAAGAGTGGGCCAATAGTAACCTACTTGCAAAATTTTGAAAGCAGTCCTCTTTCTTGAAAAATGGCCCCCACAGGTCCCATCATGACAGGTTAGGAGAATGTAAAAACCTTCCTCCTCCTTGACACATCACCTCAAAATCTGATCTGGGCCAAGTTTGAAGAGATTTCCCCCAATTTAGGTGAATGGGGCACTTTTCCTCACAATCTTGCTCTTCTCTTTTGAGGACAGGTGTGGCCAAACTGTGTTGAAACCAAGTAATTTTCTATATTAGCAAACCATGGAGAGAGTACTGAGATAGCAAATAGGTGTTCATCTAGCATTCAATCATCCACCATTCCTTCTTCTCCTGCAGGCACATTTAGTCTAAACAAAAAATCAGCAACAACATTTTCCTTACCCAGCTTATCAATAATGGTTAAATCAAATTGCTGCAATAAAAGTAACCATCTAATAATACGAGCATTTACATTTGGTTTGTTCATTAAATACCTAATTGTAGCATGATCACTGTGTACGAATGTTTGATAGCTGGTGATGTAGTGTCTGAACTTATTTAGGAAATGGACTATAGCTAGGAGCTCCTTTTCGGTTACAGTGTAGTTTAATTCTGCCTTGGACAAGTTTTTACTTACAGAATATATGGCATAAGGCAACTTTTCATCAATTTTCCCTAAGGCTGCTCCTATCGCTTTGTTCAAGGCATCTGTATGAATGTCGAAAGGTAGGGCCCAGTTTGGACCTCTCAAAATTGGGGCAGTCACCAGTTTACTTTTCAAGGTATCCAGAGCCTCTTGACAATTGTCAGTCCATATGAACTTAGCATCCTTCCCAAAAAGACCAAACAATGGAGAGGCTAGCTTACTGAAATCCTTAATGAATCTTCTATATATCCTGCTAAGCCTAGGAAACTCCAAACATCTCTTGCCTTTTGAGGAGGTTGGACCCTTTGGATGATGGCAATTTTGTTGGGATCCACCTATAATCCTTGCTGAAAAACTGTATGACCTAGCACGGTCCCTTTAGTCATCAAGAATTTGCATTTTTCAAGACTAAGGGACAGGTTCATTTCAATGCACTTGTCTAAAACTTTTCCCATGTTAGTCAAAGATTCCTGGAAGTTAGAATCATAAGGCGTAAAGTCATCCATATAGATTTCTATTGAATCATGAACCAGTTCAGCAAATATACTCAGTACTGCTCTCTGGAAAGTGGCGGGAGCATTGCACAACCCAAAAGGAAGGACTTGGTATGCAAAACTATCTGTTCTGAAACCAGCTCAAGAAAAGATAGAAAAGATAGATCAACGCCTTATAATTCAGCCTCTTCGAGGGGGCAACCTCCTTTACATTACATAAATGAACAATTCTTGGATGATACAA
>APFE031248071.1:7306-20355 GCA_000404065.3 Pinus taeda | reverse complement strand
GCTGGTAAAGGTGGACACTTTGAAGAATATTGCAGATGCATTGACAAAATCTGTGAGCTCTGAGAAGTTCTCTTGGTGTAGAGAAACAATGGAAGTTGTAGGGCTGGCTAAATGACTAAGCTCTCTTGTGGCGCTCTGTGGAAAGAGAACAACATGTGGGAGAATGTTAGGTTGTGTTATATTCTTTCCACGACTATCCCACATAGTTAACTGAGAGGTTAGAAGGGGGGCGAAGCCCCCCCTTCATTTCACCAATTGCATAGCAGGGGGAGTCACAGGGGGTTTGAGGGGTGCAGGTAACCCCACTCTATGGGGTCCGGGGCAGCGCCCCAGAAAATTTTGTTTTTGGACCCTATATTAGGTTGGGCGGACCTAGCTATGGTTTTGTGCATGATTTTTTGCACATGGTTTTGGACGCAATGGTTTTCGATCCATGGTTTTGGACACGATGGTTTTTGGTCCATGGTATTGGATGCTTCGGCATGTATAAATATGTATTGTAACATTGAAAGAAATATAATGAAAAATCAAGCCGGTAGTCCCGGTTTTGGGATCCAGGGGAAAAATATCTATGTATATGTGTTTTATATGTTATTCTCTCGCATTTTTATTTTCTGTGTTTTAGAATTCGTATGCAGGTAATTTCTGTACGGGGTTAAAACCTACAATAGGAATAGGGACAACTTAGGGAAATTTTTTCCAAATACCCCCATTTCATCCAACAACCAACGTTCTCTCTTCTTCAATGGATGTGAACTAGAGGAACCCTTAGGTGAGAAACCTGACATATTTGAAGAACGTATAGGGGAAGAATAAGAAGAGGAACCAATTCCCAATGAACCAATGGCTGAAAAAAGAAATGACAGAGGGAATAGAGAGAGATTTGAGGATGCCTTCCCCATCAGGGAAACCAATGGGGACACTAAGATGAAAAATATAAGCCCCTCTGCCCTACCTCAATTCCATGGCTTGGCCACAGAGGACCCTGACACTTTCCTGTTTGAGTTTGATGTTATATGTTGAACCTATGAATATACAGACGATGAGAAAAAGTTAAAACTATTTCCATCTACCTTCAAGGATGAAGCCTTGCACTGGTGTTGGATGGTATAAATGCTACCTTTTATATGAACAACTCGACTTTGGAATGACCCAAGCTACAGTGGATGCGTGGCTCTTCACTCACATCTTACCATCACTTCCACCCTCGAGCTGCCCTGCAACTAAGATGACACCAACATTTATACCGACATTTAATTTGTCAACTCGGGGTTGTAAGACTCAGAGGCGTAGCACAGGTAATGCCAGAATACGACCTCAAAGATTTGTGAAATTGAAACAACCTACAAGAAATCAAAAGGCATCAATCAAGTAAAGAAACAACACTCTTCAAGGCAAAATAAACACACTGGGAGTCTACTTCTGGCTCTTCCTGGGTTGGGTTGACTCCTGCAGTAAGTCTTCCTCAATTGTCCAGGGGACAAAGTAATGTAGGTTCCGCTCACACTCACAACCTATTCAGGAAAATAAATGGAAGACAGGCCCAATGAAAAGCATCTTAAAATCTACTACTACCGTACAAAGATGAGAGAACATGAACTAAGTTAGAAATCATAAGATCTACTGCTATACTACAAAGATGAATTGAGCTAGAAATCATAAGCAACTGAATCTTACAAAAATAGTTGAATGTTTTAAAGGAATCAAGATGATGATGTTTTGCTTTAACACAAAGTGTACCCTAGAAACAAGACACATCCATCTATTGCTTCCAAGCTCATTATGATATATGCAACATTCATTATGATGAAAGGAATATTAATCATGATCATTGATCTTCACTAATCCTTGTATTATTTCGTTGAGATAATAATGAATGATAAGAAATCAGCTCCATGAACACTCTAATTTCCCTTTTAGAATCTTATAGTAATTTTCATTATGTAGCAGTTGAGATCAAGGTAAATATAATGTTTTAGTTCTGCAAACCAATTGAGATGCAAATGAAAGTATATAATCTGCCTCACTCTTTTTAATATAACATCATTAGTCAAATTTAAATAACATTCAAAATCATGAAAAGGATTTAATAATCTACTTGAATTGCAGTCTAGACCAGAAGCAAGCTGTCATACTACATGAAACAAACAGTCACATAATCAAATGATAATCTATGCCAACACACACTATATCAAATAGAACTATACCAATCTAAGCCAAGGAATCATAAACTAAGAAAACTAACCAACATTAAACCATGCGAGGAAATATAGAACAAGAATTGAATCTGAGTGGAAGGATTAATATATAAAACTAATGCCGGATTGTATTAATTCGAAAATCGATATTACATGTCTGGACTCGAGTGGTCCCCTCGATCATTTCACTGAGCGCACAGTAAAACTTAATCTTCTACATTATAAAAATATCATGCCTCTATCAAACGCAATACATCTACGTCCTTTTGTCTCCCTGTGCTATCGATTCAGATGTGCCCCCTCCATGTGTGTGTCCCTCATACAGAGCATGTCTTCACATTTTATAGCCATGTTGGCACACCAGCAATCTGAATTTTATGGTGGTCCAATACACAAATTAGAGTTCAAAATCGTTTCAACTAAAAATAAGAGATACGATAACTGGATAGCTACAAAAATATCTACCGTTCCCCTAGAAAAGTGAAAAACCAGTATTGTAGATATTGCCAGAACACTGTTGAATGCAGTTTGACCGAATGTTTGACTCTAAATCCACACGCTGTTTGGAAGGCCTGGAATCCATCGAAGGAACACATCAGCATATTGATCGCATGCCCTCCAAAACCCATATGGCCATTTTCTTTCATGATAGTCCGAAGTATGAAAATCGTGGAAGTGAGAACATGATTTCCACTGTTGGTGCAGGAACTGGGCTGGTGGAACAAGAAGTGGACTAGTGGAACTGGATCTATACATCTGCCATCTAGGAAACTTGATATTAGTGGTGCTTTGACATGAAAATACCTTCAGATTATTACATAAAGAAGAATTCAAGAATTCACAGCTTATTACCTCTGGGTGACTATATATTAGCATAAAAGGGATGGTAATGGCTATAAACACCTAGTGCAAACACAAGTTGTTTAACAAAAAGCATAAAAGGTCGAGACAAAACAGAGGCTCAACATCCCCCCATGCTCAGCTTCTTGCACGTCCTCGTGCAAGCCAAACCAGAAGATGGACTTCAAACTTCAAAAAGTTCAAAAGATTCAGAGTTGTGGCCTAGAGCCCTGCTGTATTAATCGAAATGTTCAAGTTCTTGCTTGCTGTGCTTTTGACCACTTCAATTTCTCTTTTCAAAATCCTGCTATGGGTAGCATAGGACCTGGCTCGCCTGGTCCACTCCTTGACCAACTTCTGTAATTTATCCATCTTAACACCTAGCATGACGTTTTTATTATGTATCTTGGTGCATAGTTCCTCCCATTCTCTCCTCTTACAATGTCTTCACGAGCAACGAGCTCTCGCACGTTTTTCTTCAATCTCCTAATCACCCTATTTTTCTTCTACAATATATAATCATCGGTAAGCCCTTTTGATCTTGGTTGATTGCTAGAATGAATGTCCATCGTTCCAACCTCAAGAGGATCAAATTGGGACTCAAATCCTTGCTCCATGGGGCTTTCAAACTGAGGCTTTTCCCTTTAAAATTTTCAATTTGTCCCTACAACTAGTTCAGTGCCTGGTTCAGTTACCAAATTCTTGATCTAGGACATAAATTTTTCAGTAAATTCAGTAAATTTCTAAGTTTATCTTTCTTGATGGCACTCGTGCATCCTTTTTCCATTTCTTCTTCCTTTGGATCCAAATCAATGGCTTGAAAATCCAAATTTCTGGAAGGAGGTTGAGTGGCTTTCTTCATATTGCATGTAATTTGTCGTCCTACAGCAGCGGTCTGAGGTTCTAATGGTGATGTTACGGGCATTATAGGGTTTACAGTGATTGCAGCGATTTCAGGAATTTCTACCCTTTTCCGCCTCGATTTCTTTTGTTCGCCTCACTCAATTCGTCAGGAGGCTAGGTGTTGGGCTCCTCAACGGCTGTTATAAACCGATTTCTCCAAAGAAAATCATCCCAGTCATCGTTCCTGATTCCTAACTCATCTTCAATTAATATTTTGATGAGCCCGTAATGGTAAAGGCTTGCCCTAGGGTTTTTAGCAACCTTACAGACCCCCTATGATATCTTTTGCAAGCTCTTGATAAGGAAATATGGAACATTGATTCTCTGCTCACCAGTAAAATGTAACAGCAAACCTAGATGATAGAGAAAAATGGTTGCATACCTGCCTTCACAGGTCAAATACTTCTGGAGAATGAACAGAGGAGCACACCATTCTTCTTTGATTTGAGAACGCGGTATCCCCTTCGCCCAGTTAAACTCTTGATGCCCTGCTTTGAGAAATTGCACAGTCTGTCGCTTATCTACGCTTTTGTTCTTAAACCACTTAACCCCTTCCAAGGGTAGCCCAGTCGCTCGAGAAATGATCTTTTCATTTACATTCATAGTCACATCTCCAATTCGAGCTATGTTTCCATCGAATCCGTGAGCAAATCGAAACGCGACCTCATCTTCATGGCCCTGTAATTTGGCCATGAATTCATGCGACCCATCTCTTATTAATTTTTGTTTGCAGGCATTGTACTCTGGAGATTTCTCCAGCTCTTCAATGGATGCAGGTTCATGGCCGTCATATTTCTTCATCATGGCTTTGATGGATGATATGTGCTTCCATAGGGAGACGAACAACACTGACTCAATATGTTTTGAAGTAGAGAGTTGAACGAATTTTAGACTAAGTACTTCTAAGTGACATAATGGTTCATAATGCACATTCGATGGGATATGTATAGCGGAGAACTCATGAAGCGTCAAAGGGCTGTGCAAATGTAATCATCATAAAAAGTGTCACGAATTAACCCCGATCGTATCCGAATATAGATTTTTTATCACTGATCAACTATAATGATTACTCACATCCATCCTTATGACAGAGAGGAGTATGACTTCGCATTATGAGTTATGATTACCTCGGTTGATAGCATAAAACACCCATTGGCAAAATGATGAAAGTTAGTGCGGAAAAATACTTAAGGTTTTTTTTTTTGCATTAGTAATGACCGATTTATCTTTTGCATTTCCCATTAGAGTTCTACAAGCCCTTGTGAAAGCATCGAGGACACAAATTATTAAAGCAGAGAAGATTAACATAATCCATGTATGGAAATAGCATATATATAGATCATAAAAAGAAATCAAATATGTACCTGCCATCCTGTTTTGAACAATTTCCCTATCCGACATAGATTTCTTTGAAGAATTCCAAGTCTCATGAGGATTAATGATGAAAATTTTGTTGAAAGAGAACTGCAATTCAAAATACTGCTACAAGATTCTCATGTCTGTTTTAACATCTCATTAGAGTGATTAATCATGGTTACCTTTGCAAAATCATGAGGTATTAGAGTGAATCGTACTCAACAAGATTTTTCACAAAGGTGTGTTAACAACTAATGTATATCATAAAGCAGTTTCATTAGCTAAAAACAAAACCCTAATAGCTTTATTCATGACACTAATTTATTCTTTCTACCCTACCCTACCCTCAGAAGTGGAAGACTCCCTTCTACACATAAGAGTACTTCCAATGCATCCATGTGCGTAATAGAAGGACAATTATACTCATGTTCAAGTTTGCAAAGTATATACAAGAAAATACGAGAACATGAGGTACCAGCTGCTTTAACTAATGTGATGCTACAAATTTTCTAATGAAAAGGGAGGAGTGGATACTGACAGTCATTTCTAACCAAGATTCTATGGGATCCATATACTCTTGGTCATTTGATTCATGGGCAACCTCTAGTGCAGCATGCAAATCATCCACATTTCTTTGCTTGTCTTCTAAAGTGCAGGTTGGATCAGGTAGGTGTTCTTCAATCTCTTCTTCTGATGGCTTCTCCTCATCAAGCATGATCCATAACTGCTTGGTCTCCTTAGGAAGATCTTCTGGACCTTCATGAGTCTTCTCTTCCGAAGGAATAAACTTTTCTGTGATTGAGGCCAAAATATGATCTTTCTGTGAAACAGAGACTCCAGCTTCAACTAGAATTTGAGATAAGTCTTTTAATAGCATCACATTTCCTGTCATTTTCCTACTAGCTAGTATTGTCAACACACGGATTTAGAGTGGGGGTTCTTTTAGTATATGTAAAAATTAACTCAAAAGATTAATAACAAGAAAAAAAGAAAAATCGTAAGCTAAGGAAATCACACTTGCAGAAATTAAATAATCTAGATTGAGGCAAAGAAAGCTACTTAAGAAATTATTCCTAAAAACTTAATTGCAAATAAAAACCAAATCAAGCAACACACTTTGCACTAAATAGAATCACTCATTTGCAGAAAGGAAAACCTGGCTTGTGAGATTTCTGGCAATATCGTCCAGTATGCTGCAGCAAGCAAGGGGAATCTCGCTAATCTAAAAATTAAATTGCAAAAAAAAAAAACGAATCACGAGGCCTTATCCTAGAACGCCTCCCCGACAACAACGCCAAAACGTTGGGTGGTATAAATGCTAGTTTTATGTGAACAACTCGACTTTGGAATGACCCAAGCTACAGTAGATGTGTTGCTCTTCACTCACGTCTTACCATCACTTCCACCCTCGAGCTACTCTGCAACTAAGATGACACCAACATTTATACCGACATTTAATTTATCAACCCGGGGACGTAAGACTCAGAGGCGTAGCACAGGTAATGCTAGAATACGACCTCAGATATTTTTGAAAGTCAAACCCTAGAACCTACAAGAAATCAAAAGGCATCAATCAAGTACAGAAACAACACTCTTCAAGGCAAAATAAACACACTGGGAGTCTACCTCGGGCTCCTTCTCGGTTGGGTTGACTCCTGCAATAAGTCTTCCTCAATTGTCCAGGGGACAAAGGAATTTAGGTTCCGCTCACACTCACAACCTATTCAGGAAAATAAATGCAAGACAAGCCCAATGAAAAGCATCTTAAAATCTACTTCTACACTACAAATATGAGAGAACGTGAACTAAGCTAGAAATCATAAGATCTACTACTATACTACAAAGATGAATTGAGCTAGAAATCATAAGCAACGGAATCTTACAAAAATAGTTGAATGTTTTAAAGGAATCAAGATGATGATGTTCTGCTTCAACACAAAGTGTATCATAGAAACAAGACACATCCATCTGTTGCTTCCAGGCTCACTATGATATATGCAACATTCATTATGATGAAAGGAATATTAATCATGATCATTGATATTCACTGATCCTTGCATTATTTCATTGAGATAATGATAAGAAATTAGCTCCATGAATGCTCTAATTTCCCTTTTAGAATCTTAGAGTAATTTTCATTATGTAGCAGTTGAGATCAAGGTAAATATAATGTTTTAATTCTGCAAACCAATTGAGATGCAAATGAAAGTATATACTCTGCCTCACTCTTTTTAATATAACATAATTAGTCAAATTTAAATAACATTCAAAATCATGAAAAGGATTTAATAATCTACTTGAATTGCAGTCTAAACCAGAAGCATGCTATCATACTACGTGAAACAAAATGTCACATAATCAAATGGTAATATATGCCAACACACACTATATCAAATCAAACTATACCAATCTAAGCCAAGGAATCATAAACTAAGAACACTAACCGACATTATACCCTGCGAGGAAATCTGGAATAAGAATTGAATTTGAGTGGAAGGACTAATATATAAAACTAATGCTAGATTGTATTAATTCTAAAATCGATATTACATATCTAGACTCGAGTGGTCCCCTCGGTCATTCCACTAAGCGCACAGTAAAACTTAATATTCTACATTATAAAAATACCTTGCCTCTATCAAATGCAATACATTTAATTCCTGGTGTCTCCCTGTGCTATCGATTCAGATGTTCCCCCTCCATGTGTGTGTCCCTCATACAATGCATGGCTTCACGTTTTGTAACCATGTTGGCACACCAACAATCCGAATTTTATGGTGGTCCAATACACAAATTAGAATTCAAAATCGTTTCAACTAAAAATAAGAGATATGATAACTGGATAGCTACAAAAAGATCTACAGTTCTCCTAGAAAGGCGAAAAACCAGTATTGTAGATATTGCCGGAACGTGTTGAAAGCAATTTGACTGAATGTTTGACTCTAACTCCACGCACTATTTGGAAGGCATGGAATCCATCGAAGGAACACATCAGCATATTGATTTCCTACCCTCCAAAACCTATATGGCCATTTTCTTTCACTATAGTCCAAAGTATGAAAATCGTGGAAGTGAGAACAAGATTTCCACTATTGGTGCAAGAACTGGGCTAGTGGAACAGGAAGTGGACTAGTGGAACTGGATCTATACATCTACCATCTAGGAAACTTGATATTAGTAGTGCTTTAACATGAAAATACCTTCAGATCATTACATAAAGAATAATTCAAGAATTCACAGCTTATTACCTCTGGGTGACTATATATTAGCATAAAAAGGATGGTAATGGCTATAAACACCTGGTGCAAACACAAGTCGTTTAACAAAAAGCATAAAAGGTCGAGACAAGACAGAGGCTCAACAGCTGGTTCATGGGTTTACCTGGAGATAGCATCACAACTTGGGCTCAGATGCAGCACGCCTTTAACAACAAATATGGGGACCACTATTTGTCAAAGGATACTAAAGAAGAAATTTTCAGGATGACCATAGGCCATGTTGAATCCTTAGAAGACTACGAAGAAAGATTCCAACTTAGTTACAAAAGGGCTAGGTGCACACTTGACCCTGAGTCACTAAAGTTGGTCCTGCTTAGGGGAGTAAGAGAAGATCTTCTGGATACCTTAAATTTGTTAGCAGGAGGAGATATCTACCAATTACCCTATGAGGATATCAAGACTATCTTTAGAAACCATTCTAGGGAAACCAGGAAAAGGGGTAGGGGTAGTCAACCTATGGCTAGTACATCATCTTCCAACTCATCCATCAAGGGTGAAATTGGAAACATGTTGGAAGATTTCAAAAGTGAGATGCTACAAACCCTTTCCTTGAAAATGGACACCATGAACATTAAAAGGAAGAAGGAGGAAGCAGAGAGAACCTTGGCCATATTTTGTCCTAGATGCACTAGAATGCATCCTAGGAATGAATGTCCATTAAGCTCTATTAAAATTTGCTCGGTCTGTGAAGAAAACCACTCCACAGACAAGTGCCCTTCTTTACCCAGACTCAAAGTTGTATATCAAGGAGCTGAAGGGGTCACTGAGAAGCTTTGCTACATTAACCAAAGGAGACCTCATGGGCCTAAACCATACCAGCAGGGCATGCAAGGGTCATCCCATGCATATTAAAACCCCAACCAAACCACAACCATACCTTCTTGGGGACCCCCTGCTCATCCTTCCTAGTCTACACCCCCTCCTTGGTCCTATGCATCTTAGTATCACTCCCAGCTAGCCAGCCAATCATTTCAACCTTGTGCTCCGCCACAACCTCAGTGGAATACACCACTCCAGGGGTGGAGGCCCCAATATAACAATGCTCTAGATCTATTACCTCCACCATGTGCCCAGCCACAACTCCTACACTCTGCTCCACGCAAGCAACCCAAAATGCCTGTACAGCCAAATCCAAACCCGAATAACCAACGTGCTCAATAACTATATAGTGGAGAGACATCATATCCAGCTTATACTGTGGAAATCCAGGAGATTAACCTGAGATCTGGAGAGAGTTCTCCCAGATAACCAACCTCCAACTCCACCTAGGGAGGTTGAGGAATAAAGAGAGGAAAGCAACCTTAAAGTAAATCCACCCTTTCCTGAGAGATTAGCCCAACCACTCCATCCTACCCTAGAAGAGACTAAACTTCTAGGAGAATTGAAAAATCTATGTGTAAAGATCCCCCTTCTCAAGGCAATAAAAGATGTTCCCATTTACAATAAGTCGATTAAGGAGAAGTGCTTCAAGCATCCAGGGAGGTGAAAGAGGGATGCCCCCACCATTAATGTCATTGGGCAGCTGTTCGACTTGATGCTGGGGCAGGTAATCTGTCCAAAATATTTGGACCCTGGAAGCCCTATGGTAGATGTGCACATCAATGGCACCACTTTCCCACACACTCTGATCGATCTTGGGGCTGCCATTATGTGATGATCAAGGACACCATGCTCAAGCTCAACCTCCAAGGTTCATTGAGGAAGACCATAACAGTTTTGCAACTTGCAAACCGTTCCATGGTAACCACTAAGGGAATTGTGGAGGATGTGATGGTCTCCATTGACTCTTGGGAGTACCCTGTAGATTTCCTAGTACTCCAGCCTAAGGCTAAGCTTACTAGTTACCCTCTCATCCTTGGGAGGCCATGGTTGGCCGCTGCTGATGCTTACAATAGCCGCAGAGCTAGGAATATGACCATCAAGAATGGGCATATGTCCAAGTAGTTAGTCCTATACCCTCCTACTCAACCTTCTCTAGAGCATGACTTACCTTTATGGTTGGAGGAGGAGGAAGAAGATGAATTTTATTCCGCCCAACTTTATTCTTTGGAAGCAACCATGGGAGGATGACAACAAGATGAGGATGAATTGACTGAACACCTACTCCAAAGTCCATCTCCCGGTCCATTACCCTTAGAAGAAGTAGTAAAGGAAACCCAAAACAATCATCCAATTGACGTATGCTTGGCCGATTCCAACCCACTTCGTGTCAAAACCATAGAATTCGGCCCAAAGAGAACCTTGAAAATCAATCCATCTCTTTTTTCTCTCGAAGAAGAGAATCTATGCAACATGTTAAAGGAAAATCTAGAAGACTTCACTTGGAGTTACAAGGAAAAAGAAGGGAGTACACCCCTCAGTGTGTACTCACCACATATTCATCAAAGAAGGTTGCAAGCCGATCTGACAACCACAAAGGAGGATAAATCCATCTCTTAAAGATATATTCAAAGAAGAACTGCAAAAACTTCTAGATGCGAGATTCATTTACCCTATCTCCGACAGTGAGTGGGTCTCTCCTTTGGTGTTAGTTCCCAAAAAAAATGGTAAGTGGAGGATTTGTGTCGATTACAGGGAGTTGAACAAAGCCACAAAGAAGGATCATTTTCCTCTACCCTTCATTAACCAACTGCTATATGGCTTGGCAAGGAAAATGTTTTTCTCCTTCCTAGATGGATTCAGTGGGTACAACCAAATCCAGATCTGCCTAGAAGACCAGGATAAGACCACATTCACCTATCCTTGGGGTAATTTTTCCTATAGAGTCCTTCCTTTTGGCCTATGCAATGCTCCTACCACTTTCTAGGGAGGAGTCTTGAGTATTTTCGCCGAATTAGTCCACGATGCGGTGGATATTTATATGGATGATTTTACACCTTATGGCTGCGATTTTCAAGAAGCCCTGTCTAACCTAGGTAAAGTACTACATAAATGCCTTGAAATGAACATATCTCTCAGTCCTGAAAAATGTGAATTCTTAATGACTATAGGGACCGTGCTAGGTCATTCAATATCCCAACAAGGACTGTAGGTGGACCCAAACAAAATATCTATCATCCAAAGGGTCCCACCTCCTCAAAAGCATAGAGATGTCAGAAGTTTCCTAGGGTTAGCTGGATACTATCGAAGCTTCATAAAGGACTTCAGTAAGTTGGCCTCTCTTTTATTTGGTTTGTTGGCCAAAGATTATGAGTTTATATGGTCAAAAAGTTGTCAAGAGGCCTTAGAAATCCTAAAGGATAAGTTAATGTCTGTACCAATTCTCTGAGGCCCAAACTAGGTGTTGAACAGGTAAATCCCCTCTGCGGATAGAGGTGATCCCACTAGCCCAAATGGGGTCTAGCAACAATCACACAACGCTAACACGCAGGTTCCTAATTGCAAATCAAAGTCGATGATGATGGCCTACCTGGATTCCAACGCTAATACTTGTAGAAGAATCGTCGCTTCTCGTTCTTTGCTCCGGCTGGTCACAATCCCCACAATCCTCGTGAATGGACACCTGCACATGCAAAGAACGACACAAATACAAGCATAAAATCCAATAGATGCAACTATATATCAGTCAGAAAAGATATAACTCAATCATCATTATAAAGACAATAAAAGTGGAACCATAATGATAGTCGTCTATTAATGAATAAAAGCAGAGGAAGATACAACCAAGGTTCTGACGTTGAACCTATTCTCTGACTGGGCAAACAGATATGTATGCCTTGCAATGGACCTTCTCTCTCTCAGGATTCCGGCAGCATAACCTCCCTATGCTTCAAAACTCTCACTATCACTCTAGCATTACTCCAGCACTCACAAAAACTAGCTTTAGAACTCCCCGACTCAGAAAACTAGAACTAATGCATGAGGACAGACTTTTATAGATGGAGAAGGGAGGAAGATTTAATGTACCAGGACACCCATTGTGGATCGAAATTATCTCCAAAAAGCCACTGAGGATAGATGTCAAGGATAGATGATGACTCTCGACCTCTATCAGATGGATTTTTTCCTCAAAAGACTTCACGATCTGAAAGGAAAAAACATACGGGCGTGCGTTTGCCAAAAATCATTACCAAATTTAGTTGGCGCGGGTATTGTTCTAGGACAGAGTGCCAATGGGTGCGCCCCCTTTTGAGGATCTCAGTGATTGGCGCGGGTAAGACACTGTGTACCTGCACCAATGGAAAAAGGGCACTTTTCAGGGATAATTTGCAGAAGGTGTCTTCAGGGAACATGAAGTACATACTCAGGGGAATATAATGCAAGTGTTTTTAGGCTATGTCACTGCTCATAGGTCCCGGAATGTATCCTCCAATACACAAAAACAAGGGTAACAGGGACAGTGACCAACGGTCACAAATTATTGTGTAACAGATGCCCCCTAAAGAATGAGACCCGAGAGAGAGAGAGGGGTGAAATGCTTTACAAGAACACATATAGCTGCCGCCGAGAATCTGCATGTAGATACAACTGATAT
>APFE031248067.1:2689-27434 GCA_000404065.3 Pinus taeda | reverse complement strand
AATTCATCAATAATCTACATTAAATACATGTTAGACCACATGGCATAATAACTAACTCAACCCACCCTATAAGCATATATATAATGATAAAATCATACAATAAGCTAAGACAATGGTTCATTTGACTAGGTTAGGAGGTAAAATGAGCCCATATAATTACCCATTTATGAGGCTCATCAGAGCTCATATTGTAGTGGTGAAAACCTTAATAGGTTTAAGCCCCCTTCTATACTTTGGTAGGGGAAAAACTTTGACTTGAACATTTTCATATGATATAAAAATTTCAATCAGTTATGCATGCCAATATTAATTACAATGAATAGTGTGATGGAGTACCAAAGGGCCTAGAGCCTATTCAAATGTAGTTTAATAATAACATTTTTAAAAATTCATTAAAGAACAATGAAATAATCATTGTAGGAACCTCTATGAATTGGAACTTCAATGGAAAGAACATGAATTATTTTGATTTCCAATAAATATTATTCTTTTTGTTTCTTAGAGAAAAGGGGGAGAAGTTATTTTTAATAATATAAGTGTGAACTTGAATAACAATCGGGTTGACAGAGGTTCTCAAAATAACTTTTACTTATGGACCATGCTAAGGGGTGGCAAGGAACAAAATTCTTCATGACAAACCCACTTGTTTCAGTGCATTCTTTAAAAATAATTAGGGAGACCCTTTTCATTTGGAGGAGGGCCATGATGGAAAAGTCATATCACACTCTTATAGATGGAGTTGGCAATAGGGATATACCTGTTATGGCTAGCCAATTTTTTAAATTGTTGATGTGCATCAACATAGGTGAATCCATAGGGTGGTTTGCATCATGCAAACTAGAACTCATAAAACTCTCTAGATATCATGAAACTGAGAATGGGGAAAGGTAAAAAGGTAAAGGGGATGCAAGGATGAGGACAAGGTATGAAATATTAAGGAAGAGAACATGAAGTAATCATGGAGGGAGAAGACTAACCCTTAGGGGCCTCGCACAGGGAAAGTACACTCAAAATAAAATAGGGGGAGGATAATATATCCACTATTTAGAGAAGGAGCCTTCACACTAGTGAATCAAGGTCAAATTCTACAAGCACTATAGTGAGGTAAGAAAGCATATTTGAATTGTTTCTAGTTTTCATGAGGAAAGTGGGTACATTATTGATCAGTAATTCCAAATTTCATGTTCACATTTCTTTGTAACAATAGGGAATGCTCATCAATGATTCTTGGCATTAGGAAAAAGTGAATTAAAGAAAGTAGAAGTGACAATAAAACACAACATAAAGAAACACAATATGTGATGGAAACAAAACCAAATTATAAGAAGCTCAAAATTACAAATTAGAGTAATCAACATAATATAAAAAGAAAGCATATTATGACACAGTGTCACAAACAAACCAAACAAGAAATAAAAATAAAAATAAAAATAAAAAATATTTATTTTTCGCTTATTTTGTAATTTTATTTTACTTTGTTTAATTTTTAATGTTTACCTATGTACAAAATAAAGGATTCAATATTATCTAATGGTCATACATGTTGAAATTCAACATATATTACTGTTTATTTCAAGGTATAATGTGCCAACAAACAATTGTTTGTTTGTGTGCCAAATTATAAGAATGAAGGAATGTAGACAAATCGTGGTCTTGTTTTACTTCAAACAACACACTATTATTGTGTTGAACATGTCTCATATCATTAACAGAAAATATGTATATTCTTGAGACATTTAAAACCCAAACACTTCATTTTAAATAGATTGGGCTAACTAAATTCCTTAAGAGTAAAAAAATAGGACTTCATTTTGAAGTTCTTTGAAAAAAATTCATCGTCCATATAAAAGAGCTACCTTTGATAAACTTGACTAGACATTTCATACAGAAGGGCCTCTTTCTCAATTTCGCTAACTAATAAATCATAATTCATGTTAATCATTTCATACCATCATGACTCAAACATTCCTCACTATAATCATCATACATGACCTCCAACATAAGGTAGAGGAGATGGGGATCAGTTTGTGGTTAAATATCATGCATGAAAATATGTGAGAGGTGACAAGAGAAACACAACATGGATGTGGACATCGCTCATCCCCAAATGTAAAATCCTCTATGTCCAGAAAACCAAAGTTATAATCATGGGTGTCGTTGTGATGGTGATCATCATTTAGTGCACATTCTTGATCACAAATGAAACAAGAATAATAATCAGTTTTCAAAGAAAGGGTTCATTAGAGAACTCAACTGGATACTAGATAAAAAAATTCATACTCAAGAAATCTCATCCTATAGATCATGAAAGGTAAGCATTAAAGAAGAAGGATTTGGACTTATGTAATTAAGATTGGGACATAAATTAGTTCTGTATGGGTTTTCTCTTCGAAATCAATACAAGTTACCAAAGCTTCATAAAAAATTGAATGTTCCTTTCCTACAGCTCATACATGTAAAGAGGAGGTATGACGCTATATTAATGTAGACTGGCGAATAGGTTGGCAGGTCTAATAGACTTAGAGATGAGGTTGTAAAGTTTGAAACTCAAGGTTGAAAGTAGGAATGCTTTAGCCCTTTTCCATGCGTAATTGGTTAAATATTTTAAGGTGATCATAAGGATTCTCTCGTATATGTTTTGACACCTAATCATAGGAATTCAATGAAAAACTGTAATTAATGTAAATAAATAATAGAGGAAATGGAAACTGAACACTCACTTTTTCTTGTATATAATAATGAACAACCTAAATAAATAATACAATTTCATTTGAGGAGTAACCTCGTGGCGTGACATGGTATTAGAGACAACCTCTACATTTATTTTTCAGCATTGTAACTCTAGTCAGTTTCATGTCCTCGGCCTCTTTTCTCTGCTGAATCTCTACATTTGGATAGACCATGCATTCAATGAGTTTTTGAATTATCTTTGTGATGACTACAAGGATTGTTGAGTTAACCTCTAGCTCAATAACTCTCATAGAAGTTGTTTGGAGCAAACCTGCAAAGAGTAGTTGAAGCCTTGGCGCTGTGAGATGGAACATGTTTGTTAAAAGACTGTGAGCTCGGTCAAACCTCGACCTGTTGCATTGAATAGTGGGAACGCAATGTGTATTTTTAGACTCTTTCTGAATATTGATGGCATTTGGTAAGTGATTTCAATGATCAGAATCCAATTAACAAGCTCATACATTGATGAAGTTTAATAGTCGATTGAATGGCGTAGTGACTGTGTTTCTAAATTGAATGTTCATTAGCCATTATTGTGAAATCTGAGTTCGAATTATGGACTTGTTGAACGTTGGCTTTGCACCGCCCTCATGTATTGCATTCCCATACTATCTCATGAGTTTTAAACTCCTCTCCACTGCACAACACAACCATATGGTATCAGCCGCAATACCACACTCTCGAAACAACAAGACATGGTTTCCAACCCATCAGCTATACCACATACCACTGCAATACCATGTGACTGTGTATTCACCTCCCGTGTTGCGATATTGTAGTGTGGCATCACACTCCTCCACTAGAATCGAATATCTCTCAGCTAATACGCTCCATAATCCCGCGCATATATGCTCCATAATCCCACCCAGCGAATATGCTCCATACCCCCACACAACTAATACCACTTGTTGTCTTAAACAATGCATCGGTCATACATTGACTTCTTGGTATCATATATGCCCTCCACAATATAACTTTTCCCCTAAAGAATACCTCCCACATATAATAACCTCTACCCTAGATAATACCCTCCCCATATAATACCTCTCCTCTATCCATTAGATTGTAATTGTTTACACCATAACTGCGTTTTATACAAAAAGAAGTGCAAATTTTATACATTGGTAGAAGATATATTGTTTTTATAGTACAAAGATTTTTTGTGGGAGTGGTTCTCACCTACAAGGAAAATTATTGTAAGTGGTCCAGTGAAATCAAACACACTATCATTTTTAATGAGTTGTGGAAAGGAATATGTGTTGGAGAGGAGAGAAAGAGCGAGAACAACCTACCTCAAACAAGGAATTTGCCGTTTGGGAAAATAATAGTAGCAAGGTTTATGTATTGATTGCAGCATCAATAAATGAAGAGGTGAGTCGTCATATTTTTCCATTTTCAAATGCTTTTGAAGCCTTACAAAAACTGAAGGAACTCTATGACTCACACTCTTCACTTGAAGTTGTTCAACTCATGATTAAATTGTTCACCGTTGAGTTACAAAATGATGATCCTCTTAGTCTTGAATCAGAAGTAAAATCTATTATGCATTATATCAAAGTCACTAATGTTGAACTCAACATTCCTCTCATATATTTTCTCAATGCACTTTATCCCACTTACTCAAATTATCTTGAGTCATTGCAAGAAAATGGAAACCTCAAAGATATTACCTTTGACTCTCTTGCGAAAAAAAATGCTGAAAGAGAGAAAGCTTTTCGGAAGTAGACAACTCCTCAGTTTTCTCATGAGGTTGTGTGTCTTGCACATAGAGTCAACAATCTTGCTCAATATTCATCCAAAGGAAGAGATGGTCAAAGAGGAAGAGGAAGAAATTTGAGAGGTAGAGGGGGAGACACTTTTAAGGAGAAAAGTGAGATCTGCACTGCATATGCTGCAAAAGAGATGGATCACATGATATAAAATGCAAGTTGCCTTGGGAAACAATTGAGCGGGAAAGAAACGAATCAAAAGGTAAAACTAATGACAAAGAGAAAGGTAAAGCACCTGAATCCACTCACTATGTTGTGGCACATTGTAATATTGGAGTAAAGCTCCTTGGAAAAATGATTGGTTTCTTGATTCAGGAGAAACCCTTCCACATAACTTTTAGAAGATATTTTTTTGAATAATTTACTCACAATTTTGATGGAGCAGTATACTTTGCAAACAAATCAAAACTCAAGCCATCGTGCTTGGCATAATTAGGCTTAAATTTCATGGTCTTCTAATCTCTTTTCTGCATCATGTTCTATATCTTCCACAATTGAGGAGAGACTTGTTGTCCTTGGTCCACATTCGCCAGCAAGGACACTCCATTCATATGTTTGATGGAAAGCTTGAGGTGAGAAAATCATTATACCACTCACTTGTCATGACGGGGATGGAAGAAGAAAGCCTTCTCAAGTTGTAGGGTACCTCTGCTCATGCACAAAATTTGTCATATAATTCTCATTATGAAGAAGGTACATTTCCATCAAGTTTATTATGGAATGCTATATTTGGACACTTAAACTATGACAGCCTCTTCTTTTTGAAGAAAAATGGTGTTACTAGTTTTCCTACAATTCTTAGGAAACTTAAGAAATGTGATGCTTTCATTCTAGGAAAGAATAGCAAACAATATTTCATGATTCATATTCTAGAGAACATAGAAAACTTGAACTCACTCATTCATATTTATGTGGTCCAACGCCTTTTCCTTCTGCAAATGGAAATAAATATATGATGACATTTACTAATGACTACACCAGAATGTGTTCAGTTTATTTATTGAATAACAAATTTTATGCTTTTCAAACATTCAAGAACTCTCATACATGAATTGAAAATAATGCACAATCTCATAGTGGCTCTATTCACATAGATAATGGAAAAGAATACACTTCAAATGAATTTGAAAACTATCTTTGCCAACATGGGATCAAACAATTGTGCCTTATAATCCCCAACATAATGGAGTAGCTGAAAGAATGAATAGGACAATCTTAAATATGGTGCGCTTCATGACGTTTTTCAAAAATGTAAAATTGATCGTTTGGGCTGATGCAGTTCTATGTGTTGTATATGTAAAGAATATATATCCATCTAATGCTATTAGAAACAATACTCCTTAAGAAATGTGGTATGGGTGCATTCCTTCAATAAAGCATCTCACAGTCTTTGGTTCCATCTATTATGCCTTGATACCATAGGTACATAGAAACAAATTTGGTGCAAGAAGTCATAAGTGTATCTTCCCGGGATATTCAAACACCTCCAAAGCATACCATCTCTATGATGAAGTCAATAAAAAGTTTGTTGTATACAGAAATGTAATGTTTCTTGAATCATCCAAAACTCATAATCTTGTTGAGTGGCAACTTGATCGCTTGGACATATCGCAAACAAAAATCATTTGAATAATTTGATAATCAAATTCCACATCTTGAAGGGGGGATTCCTATACTAGATCAACCTATGGAATCTTCTTCTGAAGCACTCTCTCCCCCGAATGAAACTTTAACAATGGATGATACTTTGATTGACGTTATTGACAGAATTGAGAGACACAGTCTTGATTCAATCCTAACTCAATCAACAAAACAACCTGAACCATCTCAGAAAGGTCCCCTAAAGTGGCTCACAAAAACACTTGAAAGTGTTCATCCTCATGAGGTTGGAAAGATAGGAACTAGAAATTCAACCTGACAAAATGGAGGTGATGTAGTTGACTCTCATTCACCTATTGACATGGATGTTTCTTATGATTCTGAATTGCATTTGTCTAAAGATTTTCAACCAACTTCCTTCAAAGAATTTCTTCCCATGATGAATGGAAAGAAGAAATGCAAAAGGCGTATGATTCCTTGATAAATAATGGCACTTGGATGCTGGTTGATCCTCCATTGGGAACCAAACCAATTGGTTGCAAGTGGGTCTACAAGAACAAGTATAATTCTATTGGCTCACTTGACAAGCACAAAGCGAGGCTTGTGGCAAAATGTTTTGCACAAAAGGAATGGGTTGATTATGAGGAGAATTTTTCCACCATAGCAAAATTGGCTACCATCCGAACACTCTTTGCCCTAGAAACTCAAAACTATTGGAAAGTCCATCAAATGGATGTAAACACTGCTTTATTGAATGGAGTTCTAAAAGATAATATTTTTATGTCAGGGCCTGAAGGATTTGCTGTGAAAGGACATGACCATAAAGCACACAAACTTGTGAAATCCTTTTATGGCCTCAAATAAGCAGCGCGAGTGTGGTATGAAAAATTAACTGAGCATCTTCTGAAACTCAATTTCAAACATTTTGATATTGATGATGCAACTTTGTTGGTCAAGAAGCTTGGAAAAATAGTTGTATATCTTGTGGTATATCTAGATAACCTTTTGATGAGAGGGAACAATGAGAGCTGCATTGCATCGATAAAGAAGGAATTGAGGAAAGGTTTTGAAATGACTGATTTGGGCTATGTTCATTACTATCATGGTATTGAAGTAACTCAACATTTGAAGTCCATATTCCTTTCTCAAAAGAATTACATGGGAGATCTGTTGAACAAGTTTGGCATGACTGAATGCAGTCCTCTCACTACTCCAATGGAACAAAACTTAAAGCTCACATCCATTGAAGGAAAATAATTTGAGGATGCAAAAAAATATAGATGACTTGTAGGAAGTCTCAACTACCTCACTACTATGAGACCACACATTTCATTTCATGTTGGAATCCTCTCCAGGTTTATGCAAAATCCTTGTGAGGGACATTGGTCTACTGCAAAAAGAGTTCTAAAGTACTTGAAGGGAACTCAAGACTTTGGAATCAAGTACACACAGGTGGGCGATTATTGGATACTCTCATTCAGACTTTGATGGAGACAAAGAATTTGGGGTATCTATTTCGGGTTATGGTATGAGTCTTGGATCATGAGATATCTCCTGGAGATCATGCAAACAATTAGTTCCAGCAGATTCCACAACAGAGGCAGAATATGCTGCAGCAACTGAGGCAACAAAAGAAATTGTGTGGATCAAGAAAATTCTGGAAGATTTGCATGTAAAACAAGTACAATTCACTCCACTCATGATTGAAAATACCTCAGCAATAAATTTGGCGAAGAACCCAAAGCTCCATGATCGAACGAAGCACATCAATACAAAATATCATCTGATTCGATATCATGTTGAGGCCAAAACAATCCATCTTCACCATTGTTCCACTAACGAGGAGATTGCAGACATCTTCACCAAAGCGCTTCAAGGAGAAAAGCTTGAATGATTGATAATGATACTTGGACTCACCAACATCCCTTTAGATTAAGGGGGGGAATGTTGACACCTAATCATAGGGATTGGGTAAACAATTGTAATTAGTGTAATAAATAATAGAGGAAATGGAGATTCATTGAGGAGTTACCTCCTCGCCTAACAATACTAATGACCTAGGTAAAACATTAAGTGAGTTCATTCGAGGTGGAAAATCATTCATTAGCCACATCAACAAACAATGAAGCATCACATCCCTTAATGGAGTAAAAACAAATGTGTGCAATTGTCATTTTAGTTGAACTTGTCATTTTAGATGAACCTCCTCATCATGTATGCATTTGGAAAATGCACAAAAAAATTTCTTACAATAACTTTTCGATCACCACTAAAAAATGGTATATGCAACTTCAATTTCCATGGAATACGTTTGACTTGATGTGTGAATTTTAAAGGGGAAGGTGTAAACAAAGGGTACCGTTTCTTGTCCTCCTCCCAAGAAAAAGGTTCTATGTTGGAAAACGGTAATATCAAGTTTCAAAGAGGAAGTGGTTGGCATGCCATGACAATGAAGAAAAATAACTAGTTACATCCATACTCGACTAAAGTAAAATTGCAATGAAAATTGAAGGAAAGGGAAACTTAACTATCTCTCGAATGATCGCCATAATACCTTGATCTTTTGGAACGAAAGTGTTACTCGAAAACAACATCAAAATCAACATCTCGTACTTATATGCCACTGATGAGAAGTATTGGGAATGTTATCCCACAGTTTATAGTTGCTCAAGTTTGAGTAGATTCCACACCAATATTAGTGCAACTTAACCCTCTCCCTAGTCAATGAATGGTAGGTGACATGAAAGAGTCATGCGGCTAGAAACAATGACCTTGAATAAAAACAAACAAGAAAACGTAGCTACTATATGCCTAAACATGAATTTATTTAGAAAAGCAACAAACTAGTCTAGTTTGTTCTCTAAGATTTTGGTCTTACATTACTATAGAGTCTTAGCTGTATTTAGCTTATAAACTATAGATGAGTAACCACACCACACTAACCTTATGTAAGATGAGTAACTAAAATATCCTTCATGTAAGAACAAATAAATAAATGATATTCATCCTATTAATGAACCAAATATCCCAATATATTAATGATTAGTTAAAGTAGTGAAGGCATCTCGAAAAATTATTGAATTGATCTTAACATGGTTTTAAATTGTCACCTAATTATGACCTCTAGGTTGCATGACAAGTGACCTTAAAGATCACATTTATAACTTGCGTAATTGAATCTTTTATTACATAACTTAATTGTTGAATATGTATTCATGTTATGAAATTAGAAATATTAACCAATAGTAGAAGATATGTAATTGAATAGCCATTAAATAAGATTTCCTTTAACAACCATTAACATCAACCATGTTTGATCCGATAAACATTTGTTCAACTTAAAACAACAAAACTTATGTACAAAACTAAGAAATGTTAAAATAAGTATGGCTACAAAGTAAAAGGTACACAAAAACCATTGAAGAGATATTTGACCAACAAGGAAAATTCTCTTCTTTTTATTGCATTTTGGCATCTAAGTAAATTTCTGCAGGGTGGGATATGTGAGAAAGTGGAAAGGCCATATACTATATAGCAATCATGAGGTCAATGCAAACTTTAATGGTAAAACAATAAAAAAAATGCAATGAAAGATCTTAACATGTGCTCGACTACAAACCAAGGGAGCTCTAGAGTCATGTCCTAAGAAACACTTGGAAGATGAAACTTGCAAATTGACAATGATATCACTAAAGGAGAGGTCATCTACATGAACACGAAAGTAGGAACAAAAGAAAGAAATACTACTCTTGGTCACGCCCTCACTCATAAATGACAAAACATGTAGGTATGCAAAAGAGGAAATCCCCATTCCATGTTGTTGCTTGCTTATATTGATCTCTTGAAGGTGATATATGGTCTAGATTCTGATCGATTGACCATTGGATGAATGTTTAGTGTTTTCATTCATTCAATTTATTTGGGAACTACTCAAATAATTATTTTAATTTTCACCTTATGGGGCTAAGAACTTATTGTCGAACTTCAATATATATTTAAGGGATTTTTATTTAAATAAAATATATATTTATTCCCTTCCCTTTTAATACATTCTCAATTTTTACCCTCTTCTTAGTTATTTTTAATAAATATTTCTATAAAAAGAAAAATGTCATGAGATGGAAACAATATTTCAGAAAACACTTCAAACAATTACTACTCATTTTCAACTTTGTACAACTCAGCAAATGACTCTCGAGGATATTGAACAAGAACTTTTAGCTTGCCATAACTTGTACATTCGACTTTTAAAGCCCCATGTATTGAAGACTAAGAATGAGTAAAACTATCCATTCTAAATTCAAATCAAAGAGTTCATCTCTTTGGTGGTTGAATTACTTAGTAGCTTATTTCAAGTATCCTTGCTTTTCCACATTATCTTCATGTCAAATAAATATTTTCATCAAGCTATTGATTTGGTGATGATTAAATTTATGTTTGTGCATCAACTCTTGAACCTCGGCTCTATTATGGTTCAATTCTACCCGTAATGTTGTTACCAAGAACGTAATTGAGTAATGTTTCTCTTCGAGGCTCCATATACACTTTGAGACCTTCAACTACTCTCTTGATGTTATTAGACTATAGCTCAATTCTCTGAGTCTTATGTCCAAATCTATTGAACTTGTTGGAGTAATTACTTGATCATAAGCTCCAACTTGTAGAATATGAAATTTCTTCTTTAAGCAATCTCCTAAACCAAAGATAATTATGAAGAAAAAACATATAAAAAAACAATGAACAAATAAAACACACTTAATGCCTTAACCACCTTAATAATATGCTACCCTAATTTTGCAGATAGAACACAAAATTTGCGAACTTATTTGTCAAAAATTACATGACATGATTAAGCATTATCATGAAAACTCCCCATTAATTCTTAATGAGGGTTTACTATCTTGTCTCGTAGTCCCAAAAACCTGGTTTTTGTAGCTCCTTTGGTGAATATATCCTCTAGGTGATCCTCAATATTTATGTGCTCCAATTCAATATCCTTAATCTCCACCAAATCTCGAATGAAGTGATATCTCATGTCAACATTATTTGTCCTATTGTGATGAACAAGGTTCTTTGATAACTTGATTCCACTTACATTATCACAATAAATCCCTATAGGTTGAATTTTATTTTCTCCAATATCTTCCAAAACAATTCTGAGCCATATAGCTTTAATACATGCTGAGGTAATTGCAACATACTCAGCTTATGTGGATGAGAGGGAAACAATGCTTTGTTTTATTGAGCTCTAGGTAATCAAACCAAAACCAAAAGAGAAACAATTTCCAAATGTGGACTTATGGTCATCAATACTACCTCTCGAATGTGAGTAACTAAATCCAATAAGATTGAACTTTTAGAATAGTAATGAATACCAAAATTTAGAGTGCCCTTCACATTACTTAAAATCCTCTTGGATTCCTTCATATGTATCTGAGATGGATTTGTCATATAACTTGAAACAAGTGAAAGTCAATATGTAATATTAGTTCTTGTGTCGGTTAGAAATATCAAGCTCCACATAATACTTAAGTAAGTCGTCTCATCAACTAAATCAGCATCATCATCTATACATAACCCAACTCCATGAGCCTTGGAGTAGGGGATGGATTACAATAAATCATATCAAATTTGTTTATCATATCGCATGCATCAAGTTTACTCACAAATGAAAATCTCATCCTTACTTTGATAAACTTCCATTCCTAGAAAATATTTCATGAGGCTATATATTTCATGTCAAATTCATTAATCATAGAAACTTTGAATTTATCATTCATCTTAGAACTATTACCCATATACAATACATCATGAACATGCAAAATTATGTTTAGAATATCAATACCTTATTGTTTGTAGTAAAGGCTGAGATCACTCTTACTCTCTGTAAGCCATTTTCATGAAAGTATCCATCAATACTAGCATAACATGCTCTTGTTGCTTGCTTCGAACTATACATAGCCTTCTTCAAGTCATTGACATTATTCTCTTTTCCTTCCACTTCAAAACGTTGTCGCTGCACCACATATACTTCCTCTTCTAAGTACCCATTCAAGAAGGCACTATTCCATATGATCTATGCTCCACTTTTTCTAAGCTACTAACAAAATCAACCTTCTAATTGTCTCTTGTCTTGCTAATCGTACAAATGTCTCTTCATAATTAATTCCACACTTATGTGTGAATCACTTAGCAAGTAATCTTGCCTTCTCTCTTTCAACACTCCCATTGTTTTTAAACTTAGTCTTGTAAACCCATTTGGTGTGATTCATTGTCTTATCATGTGGAAGTTTTGTCAACTCCCAAGTGTCATTCCTGTGAATGGAATCCATATATTCTTTCATGGCTTGCACCCAAACCTCATTATTACATGCATATTCAAAACATGTTGGTACAAAATCAACGTTGGCTAATAAAGCGAAATTTACTATCTCACTTATTGGGCTTTCTTCCTGTGCTTGATTTGAACTTGTGTCATAGATATCACTCAATCTTATTAGCTTCCTTCTATAACTTGGAGAAGAAGTTCGACTTGAACTTGATATTGAAGAAATTCATGAAGGGAATCTTGGTGGAGTTAAACCACTAAATACAGAAGCATTAGTTGGTTTCTCATGATCAATATCAACAAGTATATCATCATTCATAATAGATTTTGTCTCCTTAACATGGCCTTTTTGATGACCATAAACTCCCCCTTCATAAAAAGATACATCTCTTGAGACAATTAGCTTGTTAGTGAGAGGATTATACAATCTATAAGCATTGCTTGTCTCACTATACCCAAAAAAAATACATAACTCACTATTTGCATCTAACTTTTTTCTATTTTGATAGGGTACATATACATAATCCATCCAACCAAAAACTTTGAAATGATTAAAATTAGGCCTTTTTAGATACCAAGCTTCATTAGGAGTCGTGTTTTGGAGTGCACTAGTGGGGCTATTGTTGACGATGTACATTGTTGTAGAAAACTACATATCCCCAATAAGAATCTCTCAATTCCTTAGTTTGTAACACGTGCCTTTCCATTTCAACCACACTATGATTCTTCCCTTGAGTTGTTCCATTCTGTTGGGGTGTGTATTTGGTAGTATGCTGCCTCGTGATACCCTTCATATCAAAAAAACTCTCAAAACATTTTGAGCATAATTCCCCACCATGATCAAGTAAACATTTCATCTTACACCCTTGCTCAGTTTCTATGAGGGCTTTGAACTTCTTGAATATATTGAAGGCTTCCCTTTTGGCCTTCAAAAAATATACCCAACAACTTGCTGATTGATTGTTATAGACATTTTTGGGCACTTCAACCCCAATCACAAATGTCCATAACCTGAGGTCTCTTAAGTACCTAAAAGGGTTGCTTCACTACCTAAAGGAACAAGGTCAACTGATTGCATCATCTCCCAGAAGTTCTCCACTAAAAACTGCTCATAAATGGTCAAAACTAGACCATACTGAAAGCTCCATGCAGGGGGTGCGATGCATATCACCTTCCCAATGTACAGGGTGCGATGCATACTGTTTTACTCCTCTGTAGGGAGTGATGGTCAGGAATGGAAAAATCGCAGGGACCAAAATGCGAGGTGGAATATCATGGAATCTTCCAGAAGCTTCCCCTCTGACACTTGCCACTCCATTTTCAACCAGGGATGAGTAAGAGATCTTAACTCTCCAAGTGGAAGCAGGAACTATCAAAGAGAAGAGACTATCAAGATCCAAAAAGATGACTCACCTCTCTATAATCATCTATATATGGATCCCTCATCACAGAGATCCAGAGGCTGGAATTTTGTAATCTATAGAGAAGTGATGTCAGTATTCTTGTGTACATTCACACTGTTGGGTGATTTTGCTTTGCTTGAGGTGAAAGAAGGGCTTCTTAGCTAGAGGATGATGCTGGGTCAGAACTGCTCATGGTTGTAATCCTCTTGCTACTTTTATCTGAATAAAGATATTCTTGTTTCCTTCCATATCTTGGTGCATTTGTTTATATGTGCTTGTATATGGTTAATGTACATCTGATCCTACATTATTTGTGAATTTAGATCCTTTTTTCTTGCATAGTAGTACGTTTCTGTGATTCTACAGGTCCCTTTTGAAGCTCAACAGACAAAGAACGAGAAGAAAAACTCTATCAAGAAGGAGAGGGAATCGAGGGCAAGACTTAGGTTGGCCCTCTTGGTTCTCCTCTCATCTATTTTCATAAAAGGAATCAACAATAGACTTTGCTTGTTTGTTTCTAAGATTACTTGTTAGCCTATCTATACTTGTTTCTTTTATAAACATACAGACGGAGCCTGAAGTCAAGCCAGCTAGCCTTCGAACTGCATTCGTCATACGAATGAAAAGTAGATCAATGTTGCTTGAGTCAATCTCCAAGTTTTCGTTTATAAATTAAACAATAGATCTGCAAGCAATCTAATTTCCCTAAGTAGTGGCTTTAGTAACCTCTAAAATCACCCCTATGTTTTTACATACATTGATCCGTACTTATGCAGCTTAAACACCAAAACTAAACTGCAAACTGTGAGTGAAGTCTCATTCAGAGTCTCACATTGTAACCATCGCACCTTGCCTTACAGGCAGCCTGTATGCATTGCACTTCCCGAATGGAGTAACTGCACTACATACTAAGTTCACTGTGTAACAGGTGCGATGGTCAGGGAGGACTCATTTTACCCTCCAACTGTGGATATTTCTCACTATTTCCAGTCTTATTCAAGAGTTTTTGCTGTATGCAATCAGTGTGCTTGTATGAATACTCCCTTCTTTTGCATTATTCCGCCTCCTTAGTGCAAAGAACTATAAACGTTTTTTTATGTATTGTGCATCGTTTTAGTTCTCTTTTTCAAAAAATAACATAGTCAAACTGTCGTCTCTAGATATGAAAGTGTCATAGCTGTCGTATTTAGTTTTAGAAGGAAATTACATTGTTTTAGATAGTTGATTATACGGTTATCATTGCATAATACTTGATTTACTAGTTTTAAAGTGTCGAAAAGCAATTTCCATTTCAAAATAACAAAGTGTCTCTCTCGTTTTCACTTCGTTTTGAAAAAGAAATTTTGTTGAGTACAGTCGCTTTAAAAGTATTTCAGTTTTGCACATAGTTTTCTTAGTGTCATTTACACATTAAGGGAACTAAAAACAAATACATACATGTGCATTTGCATCCTGAATGCTTGGCCTGATTTAGGACTGTGCATATTAGCGTGTGCTCTGTGCTCTGTGAAGAAAATATGCTTGACTTTCTTCCCCTTAGTAGCTAGGATTTTCATTGCTGAAAGAAGATAAAACATCTATTTATCATCTTAGACTGCATTTAGGAATTTTACATACATCACATGGTGAACCTAAAGGGAAAACCGCTAAGCAAGATGAACTTAAAATAAATATCAATGAATCTAACAATGCTTTGAAACTTAATGCAACATCTAGAGGTCTAGGCTAGAGACATATTCTGGTGTCGTAAGCCTTGTAACTATTTCTTTCAGTGCTGGTTGGGTGATTCCTCCACTCTCAGACGATAACTGCTAGTAAGGACTTCTGCTCCCACGTACCGTTGTGTATATATTGGGGGACCACTATTGGTTGCATCCTTTATCCTTAGGAAGCCGTGTCTACCGCCTTATCGATCGTAATCCACCGAACACAGCATTCGGGAAGACTAACTGCCGTACCGTAAAAAGTATTCTAAAATTTTACGATTGGTTTGGTAATCCTCTCTGCCTAGATCTCTAGAGAAGTCCATTTTGCTCCTTTTCAGACCCCTTAACGAAAAAGGTCCTCTAAGTCCTTGTCACTTCAAGCTCAATAAAAATTGAAGGCGACTAGAGTCATCTTTTGTTTTTTCTCGACTCTTTAAAATTGAAAAAAGAAGTTGTGTCAAAGCATGTAAAATTCATTTAATTCGAAAAAAAAATTTCCCTTTTATTTTGAGTTGATCAAGTAATCCACAATCGTGGAAGAAAGTCAATCAAAACCCCGTCGTTTGCAGAGACTTACGAGTGAACCATCATTGACTCTAGAAGCGAAGCCATTCTAGACGAAGCGAACTCATTTAACCTGTTCAAAGTCCCCTAGGTTGGTTGGAGCAAGCACTCCAATAGCCTCCGAGACTCCGGTTACTCCGAACATTTCTGGAATCCCTGCCTCTACGGAAGAAATTCTGCTACAGTCACAAGACATTACAACTGATCCTAGTGCGACAGTTAACACTTCTATTCCTTAACCAGTTCCATCTACAACCGATTCAGAAGGTGTTACTCCCCAACCGTCTGCTATTGCAGGACATACATCTTCTTCAGCACCAGAAATATTTTACGGACCTGACGGTCTACCTCTTCACCCTGAATTGATTTCCATAGAAGAGATTGTGGAATATCCTCCATCTAGCACTCTCCCTATATCCTTTTTCATCAGAAAATATTCACCCACCCTCGGAAGTTCCTGAAGAATCACTAAGGAATCTTTTGGATAGACTTAACATGTATGAACAACCATCAACATGAAGGACTGTGTCACTCGACACAGCAACAACGGAAGCCCCTTCTGCTATTCTAACAATGTTTGCCGGCATGCCATCTATCCCAACCAGTTTTCAGTCACTCGATGGAGTCCATCCTCGGACTATTTCGACTGTATGGACTGTCCCCGTTTGTTCGTCTGAAATTATATCTCGAATCCCTTACGTTGAGTCTCGACAAATTGATCCATCACAAGGTCAATTTGGGTGAATTGGTCCCCAAAGGAAAATTATTCCTTTGAGCACTGGATTACCGTCGTATGGAGGGCCATATACCCTTTCATTGTCTTCCCCAAAAGGACAACCATGCGTGAGTTTGCAACAAAATTTGGGTTGCGCTGGAATCACAACAAGTAGTTGGGTACCAGTCCTATCTCAACAACCAAGAGTTGTATGCTCAATACAACAAAGTTCACCTATGACAAACATTCCCACTACGCCGACTATTGTGGCTGTATCACAAGTACAAGCGTCACCAATTGTATGCCAACCTCAAGTTTCGCAGGTTGCGATACAACAATCTCTTGTACTTCCGACACAACCACAATCACCCACTATTGGAATGGTACAGGTTCAAATGGGGAACCCCAACCCCAATCTTGGTCAAACAGTTGGTCTTGGACAATAGTCCATGGCTTCACAACCATGGCTAGTGCAATACCAACAACCACAATTTCAACAAGCTTACCAAGGATATGAGAAACAAGTCCTTGCGAGTAATGGATAGCAGTATCAACCATATCATAATGGTTATGGCCATCAACCTAACCAAAGTTACCGACATCAAATGCATTATGCTGGTATGAAAAGACCGACTGCTCAAACAGTTATGTCTTATATTGGGTATGCTCAACCAAGCCTAAATCAAGAGTTGCCCTTCGTGGCAACTCTAGAGTTACCAGATCTCAGTCGACTAATGAATGATCCAATTGCCTATGCCCCTTGGTGGCCGACGATCCTGCATAAACTTCCATCGGATATTCCTAAATTCAATGGAAATCCGGGTGAATACCCATCGAATCATGTGATGACCTTTCATCTATGGTGTTCGTCAAACACTCTCAATGATGATTCGATTTGGCTTCACCTCTTTCAGCGCACGTTAACGGGTCCTGCAGCAAAGTGGTATATCAAACTGCATGGAGCTTCATTTGATAACTTCAGTACCCTAGCCACAACTTTTTTAACGCATTTTCAATTACCTATCAGGTACGAAATAGGAACTAAGCTGCTTACCAATTTTAAACAAGCGAGAGCCACTCACATATCCAATCATATTCATGAGTGGCGGCGTCGTCGCAGAATGGTAAAAACATATGTTCTTCATCGGCTATTGGCTAAATGGCTTATTAAGTCACTGTTACCCACTATTACAAAAGATGTGGCAAAGGGGGGAATCGTCACTGAAGAGTAAGTCATTGCTCGTGCACAATATCTAGACTTGATATATACTCAGTATGGCATGCTCTACAATAAAATCCCTGATGCTCCTAGACCATAATTCTCTGTCCCTCCGCCTCCTAAATCAAATAATGACTCTCATGCCGAAAATGGTGTGATAGGCATAAAAAGCACTAAAACCACAAAGGCCACATCGAGAAAGGCCTGCACGGTTTCGAATGAGGATGGAAATGACGAATTTCTAGCCTCGGAAGTAAATGCCATGTCAACAAACGAAGGCAAAGAAACCAAGCAACCAGGAGGCAAGAAGAAAAAACAAGGGAAGAAGAAAAACGAGGGAGACTCATCTCCTAGGAAATCTTCTGCAAACCCTTCTGAGAATGAGAAACCCAAATATCCATGCAGTATATGTGACGAGGATCACTGGACCCGAGAATGTCCATATAAAGAAGAACTTAGAAAATTCTTCAAAAGTTCAAAAACCTCGGCTGTACTGACAGATCTGTTTCCAAACCCAAGAACAAATCTAGTTGCTAATGAAAATGCTTCCCCATCCCAAGTACTAATGTTTTCAGTCTCGAAGTAACTGAATGAAACTCTTATAACGAAAAGGAGTGAATATTACAGGAATCCACAGATGTTGAACAACAGGTATAAAGATCAACCTAGTAGTTCAATAACGACTTCAACAAAAGTCGTGCCACCCATCATTCCTGAATTAACAATAAAACCGCCAAAGGGAGTAGTACACAAATCGACATTTAATCCTCATGCCCAAGCAGCACAACACTATAATATAGTGGAGGACTTAGCTCAATCGCCATTTGCAATGTCGACTCTTGAAGTACTGCAAAATTGTCCCTCCCAAAAGAAAGCTTTATTATCAGCAATAGGTGGGATTGACCCAAGAGATTCCAATCTTGTATCTTTTAATCATAAAGGATACAACCCTCAGTTACCATCTCACCTAGCTTTCCTCATTCAGGTGAAAGCCCTCAACAAAACTATTCATAGAACAATTATTGATGAGGGGGCATCCACATGTATCATGTCGATGAGTTTCTTGAAAACTCTAGGGTCTTCGTCCTTGTCGCGATCATCAACGACATTGAAAGCATTTGATGGACACACATACACACTGTATGTAATATTAAGTAACTTGCATGTCCAACTGGGGGGAAAACAGTAGAGGTTGATGTTGAAGTCATTGAAAAAAACCTTGTTTACAACATCCTACTCGGAAGGCCCTGGATATATGCCATGGCCGCCATTGTGTCGACCTGTTTTAGGAAGATTGCATTTCCCTTCCAAGGAGGAATCACAATCATCGACCAACAAACCTTCCTCCCCAATAGTTCACAAGTTACGGGAAGCATTCCAATGATCCACGGAAGCTCTCAATTTCTTCAAAATGTTGGAGTAGGCCTCCTAAAAGAACCTGCCTTCATGGGTACTTTTGCCCTACCACCTCCAAACAATTTGACGGAAGTGGCCACAGTGGAAACCTGCAATATGATATCTTCCACAAGATTCAGAAGATTCCTGAACATTTTGTCAGCATGGATCATCGCCCTAATAGAAATATTGTAGCAATCAATTTTCTTGGCCTGGGGGGCAAACCAACGCTCAATGAGTGTTTGGATAGACAGGTCTAAGGAATATGGCACCTCTTCAGATCCTTGGTCGCATGTAGATTCTATAGATGAAGGAATCATTCAGCTAATAATCATAGAAGAGGCACCAGGGGAAGATCACCACCATCATTCCCATCTTCCGAATTACCAAGAAGATTATTCGAGTGACCCTAATCATCCTTCAAATACTGTAAATATGGTGGATTATGAGGATAGTTCTTTTACTGTGTCAACCTCATTAAAAAATGAAACAAACCCCCTTTCCAAATCGAGTCTTTCAAATATCTCGAAGGTAAACCTTCATTCCGACCACGACGTTGAATGAAATGAAGCTTGGGGGGCATGCACCTCGATTTGCATTATTATGCTCGGGGCATGCAAACTTATCACGAGCAATGTTATTGCAGAGTTCAAGCTCGTTAAAAAATAAACTCTCCATGAGCAATTTTAGCACATAGTTCATGCTCATTAAAAAATAAACATAAGTCATGAGCAAGTGTTTCTCCCCGCGTTTAAGCTCATTAGAAAATGAACAGGTAAATAACCATCGTGAATGTCTTATTCCAACCTTTGAGCCTTGGTCGTGTTCTTGCCATCACCTCCACTCTATTTTTAGCCGATCATTCACCCCCATATGATTGTTTACCCCTTCGAGGAACATCTGCAAAGAGTGACTCTGCTAGCCATCCTTGTAATACTGACGTGATTGGAAAATTCCAAACCTTACTTGGAATCAACTCCTACCCGAAACCATCGCTCGTTCCTTGAAGGCGAGTGTTCTTTAAGCTCTTTTCACCTGACTCGTAAAATATGAAAAGATTGTCAAGCAATTGGCCTCCCCGGCTCGTTAAAAGGCATCGAAAGAGCTATCCCTCCTCTAGATTTTAATATTTTTGGACCTGAGGGATTATTACACAAAATATTGGGTGCTTGTCTTGTTAGGCTCGTTAAAACTATCGAAAATTCATCCATTTTGTATTATTTTACGCTTTTTCGGACTTAGGGGATTTTACAACGAAAAAGAATCTTCGGAGTCTTCTTTCCGTTTCTTTCAAACTCTCTAAAATTGAAAGAGGCAGAGTTATCTTTGTCGTTAAACTCGTTAAACTAAATAGTGACAAACTCATCCAACACGACGAGAACGAGTTTCACTGTCGCTAGGCTCGCTAAAATATAGCAACAGGTTCGCCCGAAGGGCGTATTATAGAACAAGCATATGTTATCCTCCTCAAGCATGACAAAAATAAAGAGGTACTGGTCAGCGTTGACTCGGGAAAATTGGGAAGAAAACAAGAAGAAACTTTGTTGATAGCAAGTCGCTCGTGAACATGACACTTTCCTTCCGCATCCATGTGAGGTTGGGTTGTTCTGTCCACTGGTCCTCCTGCGACGGGTCGCTTCTTGTCGACATCAGCTCATTATCCAAGAAGTTGACTTAGGAACAACCCTTTTATTACTTTGAATTTTGCATGCATCAAAGGCAAGTTTCTCACTTTCGACGACAGGTTTACATCAATGACCTTCGACTGAGAGATTTTGCGTGGTGTTTAATGCCAAGTCCCTTTTTCACCCCATGTAGATTGTACTATAGTACCTTGATGGTCATTGTCATTATTGGTGATTCCTCTCGCGCCTGTTAACAACTTACATCATTGGTTGGTAATGAGGCGATGTCTTTCCATGTTCGACTCCATAAACATTTTTCACATCGATCGACTTGTACTTCGAGTGAAGATTGGCTGAGTTTGAAGATCCCAGATCTAGTTTCATCCATCCGGGCTGCGATATATTCAGGCATATAAAAACATCAAGTGTACATCATTGCCAAACAAATGATCATCCAAATCAAAGGATGATGTGTCCATATCATCAGTCTGTCACACAAACGATCGTCTGTCCTATGTACATGAAAATGAGTTTATAAAGTTGAGCATGGGAATGCCTCCCTCAGCTAGATCATGAAAAAATGTTTTCATATAATGTATTGTATTGTATCTTATTACAGGTCACCTCTGAGCTCAGAAAAACTTCAGATCCTCATAGTAAAGCATTTCATTTGACATCGAAAACGATTAACGACCTCATGCTTTAGGGGGCAACTGTTATAGACATTTTTGGGCTCTTCAACCCCAATCACAAATGTCCATAAACTGAGGGCTCTTAAGTCCCTAAAAGGGTTGCTTCACTGCCTAAAGGAACAAGGTCAACTCATTACATCATCTCCCAAAAGTTCTCCACTAACAATTGCTCATAAATGGTCAAAACTGGACCATACTGAGAGCTCCATGCAAGGTGTCCGATGCATATCACCTTCCCAATGTACAGGGTGCGATGCATACTATTTTGATCCTCTATAGGGTGCGATGGTTGGGAATGGACAAATGGCAGGGACCGAAATGCGAGGTGGAAGATAATGGAATCTTCGAGAAGCTTCCCCTCTAACACTTGCCACACCATTTTCGACGAGGGATGAGTAAGAGATCTTCATTCTCAAAGTGGAAGCCGGAACTATCAGAGAGAAGACACTAATCAAGATCCCAAAAGATGACTCACCTCTGTGTAATCATCTATATATGGATCCCTCGTCACAGAGA
This sequence comes from Pinus taeda, assembly GCA_000404065.3. Lineage (NCBI taxonomy): Eukaryota > Viridiplantae > Streptophyta > Pinopsida > Pinales > Pinaceae > Pinus > Pinus taeda. Next base: position 5,173 of record APFE031248067.1, on the reverse strand, counting down.
TCCAAAGGCTGGAATTTTGTAATCTATACAGAAGTTTTGTCAGTATTCTTGTGTACATTCACAGTGTTAGTCAATTTTGCTTTGCTTGAGGTGAAAGAAGGGCTTCTTAGCTCGAGGATGTTGTTGGGTCAAAACTGCTCATGGTTGTAATCCTCTTGCTACTTTTATATGAATAAAGCTATTCTTGTTTCCTTCCATAGCCTAGTGCATTTGTTTATATGTGCTTGTATATGGTTAATATACATCTCATCCTACATTATTTGTGAATTTAGATCCTTGTTTCTTGCATAGTAGTATGTTGTTGTGATTCTACATGTCCCTTTTGAAGCTGAACAAACAAAGAGAAAGCAGCAAAACTCTATCAAGAAGGAGGGGAATCGAGCGCAAGACTGAGGTTGGCCCTCTTGGTTCTCCTCTCATCTATTTTCAAAAAAGGAATCAACAGTAGACTTTCATTGTTTGTTTCTAAGATAGCCACAGATCTTAGTGGGAATAGCATCATCCATGTGGACACCATTCCTATATAATAGTGATCATCAATATAAGTGATGAAATATGATCACTTACCCAAACTCTTAGTCTGTGTAGGACCACATATGTGTGAATGAATGAGATGAAGTGGATGATGAGCCCTCCATGTAAGTGCCCTTTGGAAACTTTTCCCTTGCATGCTTGCATTTATCACATCCTTCACAAACATCCTTATGCTCCTCTACCTTGGGCGAACCATAAACTAATGCATGGGAGGTTAGAAACTTCAAAGTGTGAAAATTTAAATGCCCATACGGGAGATGCCATAACTAACTTGAATACTCATAAGAAATATTTGCAAGATTGCTTTTATGTTCATCAATCCTCAAGGGTCTCATAGAGCGATCACCCTATTTCCCTTATTCTTATCATAGATAGTACATGTCTTATTTTCAAACACTACTTTATAATTTTTCTCACATAGCTTCCCAATGCTCAACATTATGCTTCAATTGTGAACTATAATAAATGTAATGAATACTCGTTATACCTTCTTTGTTTGGGCCTCCATAGCTCCTTTGGAAGCAACCTCCAATGGTTTATCATCACCAAGCTCGATCTTGGATTTGAAACTTCCATCTTTTGTTGAAAACAACCTTTCATTTAGTGTCATATGGTTAGAGAATGGAAAATTTAGGTACCAAACATCTTTACTAGTATTTTCACATTTGCCATAAGATAAAAATAAGTGATGTCAAGGACACTCACTACTTTCTTGAGCATAGTTATAATTTTTAAATTCTTTCAATCTGCATTCTCTTTCAAAGTGGTCAAGTAAAATTGAACATTTTTCTTATCAAATCTACCTCTACCTCTACCTCTCAGGTTACCTCTTCCTATTGGTCCACCTCTTCCTCTACCTCTTGAAGGATTTTGGTTTTTCCATATACCTTGGTCTTGATTTCTTTTGGCACTATTGTTGCTTGCATCTTCATTGTTAGTAATTTGTCATTTGGAGGAAAACGTTCTATCTACAACTTCAAGAGTGTCCTTCAATATTTCTTCATGAGGCATGACGTATCAAACCTATAGATAAAACTTTAGTTTCGTCAAATTATTAGTTTATTCTATGATTATGGCTACATGATTCCATCTAGGTGTTAAACATGTCAATACCTTTTTAATTAAAACATCATTACTTACAATTCCTCGAAGTATAGCCATTTTATTGAGGACCCCTTTCACTCTCACACAATAGTCACTAATACTTTCAGCTTCTTGGATAGTCAAATTATAGAACTCTCACTTCAATGTGTGAAGCTTGACCACCTTAACTTGGTCACTGCCTTGGTAAGCTTATTCTACAGTGTGCCAGCATATTTGGGAGTTGTTTCTCATGATATTCTTGGAAATGAGGTCTTATCATGAGCTATGTGAATGTGGAACAAAGCTTGAACATTCTTCTTCCTTTCTCCATTCCAATGAGTTTGGCTCCTCATAAAGCCATTCAAAAATATACCACAGATATGTTCCAATAAAAAAGGTAAGCATCTTAATGCACCAATAATCATAATGTTTCTTGGTTACAATTAGACATGATTAACTTTGGCGAAATACCAACAATAAAAATTTAACCCCAAACAATTTTACATGCTCATACCACTTGTAGAATATGAAATGGCTTCTTATAGAATATGAAATGGCTTATTTAAGCACGCTGATAAACCAAGATAATTATGAATAAAACAACATATAAAAAAACAATGAACAAATCAAACACACCCACTGACTTACCTCAAACCACATGTAAATGTCATCTTAAATCAAAGCCATTAACAACATTGTTATATAGTAGACATCTTACTAATATTATTATCAATCCACTATTATTCTTATTAACCTGCAAAGTAATACCGAACAGAGAATATGCGAAGAAAAGATACCCAGAACACAGAATATGCGAAGAAAATATACCCAGAACACATAATAGCAATGATTTTATTACTCAGAGAG
>APFE031248061.1:278962-296916 GCA_000404065.3 Pinus taeda | reverse complement strand
AACACTTGATTTCTTGTATGGTAAATGCAGGTTTAGAGAAGGATTGCTCTTAATTGTCTTGTTTGTCACTAGAAAGTCTTAGGCTTCTAGGGAGGTTGGTTTTGTCTGCAAGATTAACTCTTTCCGCATGACAGCTCCCTATGATCCTCGCCCTCTAACCCCCCGCTTAACAACGTTGGCTAGTCATGGAAAGAATATAACAAACCCAACATTACCCCACTTGTTGTTTTCTTTCCACAGGGGGCCACAAGAGAGCTTACTCATTTATCCAGCCCTACAATGCCCATTGTTTCTCTACACTAAGGGAACTTCTCGGAGCTCATAGATTTTGTCAATGCATCTGCAGTATTCTTCAAAGTGTCCACTTTTACCAACAACACCTTTTTGTCGTCTATCATATCCCTCACAAAGTGATACTGAACATCAATGTGCTTTGTCTTTGAATGATATGTGGGGTTCTTTGCCAAGAAAATTGCACTTAGGCTATCATAGTCTATCCTTATAGCTCCCTGTACTAACCCCATAATTGAACACAATCTCTGCAACAAAACTACTTCCTTTCTTGCATGAGTGGCTGCCATGTATTATGCCTCTCTAGTTGATAGTGCCACTATAGATTGTTTCTTACTCATCCAACTGACTGCACCTCCAAATAGGTTAAACACATACCCACTTGTAGATTTTCTCTGATCCAGATCTCCAGCCCAGTCTGCATCAACAAAGCCATGAATATCCAACACTCTGTCCAATCCTGGGCTTCCTTGGTAGCACAAACCATAATCACTAATTCCACACAAATACCTAAAAACCCGCTTCACTATTGTCCAGTGCTCCTTCCCTGGTTTTGACATAAACCTGCTCAATACTCTCACTGCATGTGCAACATCTGGTCTAGTACAGACCATTGCATACATCAAGCTACCAACTGCACTTGCATATGGAACACAGGACATGTCCTCTTCCTCCTCTTGTGTCTTGGGACATTGTTCAGTAGATAACCTCACGCCTACAGGAATACGAACCTTCACTGGTTTACTATCCTGCATATTAAACCTCTGCAGTATTGTCTTGACATACTTCCTCTGGTTTAACCAGAGCTTCCTCTTTGCTCGATCTTTTTAATTTCCATGCCCAAAATATAGTTTGCAGCACCAAGATCTTTCATGTCGAATTTGGAGGACAATTGGGTCTTCAAATCCTAGATAATTTCTTTGTCATTTCCAACTAGCAACATATCATCCACATACAAGACCAGATAAATAACATGGTTACTAATTAATTTAAATTACAAATAGTGATCTACTTTGCTTCTGGTGAAGCCAAGTCCCTGTATAAATGTATCAAATTTCTGATACCACATCTTTGGTGACTATTTTAACCCATACATAGACTTCTTTAACTTGCATACAAATTCTTTCTTATCCTTCACCGCAAAACCTTCAAGTTGCTTCATGTATATTTCCTCTTCCAGATCCCCATGAAGAAACGTTGTCTTCACATCCATCTGTTCTACCTCAAAATCAACAGCAACAACAACAAATAAAAGTAATCTAATAGAAGTTACCATGGAAACAAGTGAAAAAATATCACCAAAATCAATTCCCGACACTTAAGAATAACATTTCGCTACCAACTGAGCTTTGTATTTCTCCACCTTTCCTTCTGCATTTGTCTTCTTCATGAACAACCATTTGCTGCCAATGGGTTTCCTTCTAGCCGAAAACTCCACTAGATCCCAAGCCTCATTTTTATGCAAAGATGCCATTTCATCAACCATGGCCTCTTTCTAGAGTTTGCCATCCTCTGAGTCTACTACTTCCTTCATAGTTTTGGGATCATCGTCAGTAATAGGTAAAGCAAAATTTGAATAGAAAGTAGATGGAATATACCTCTTTTATTGCCTTCTTTCTCGAACTGATCTTCTCACGCCCGGAGTTTGTGGCTCTTCATCTTCTGATTCTTTCTCCTTAAGCTAAAATTCTATCTTCTCAAGTTTCTTTGGTTGGACTTGATGTTCAATAACATCTTTTACCTCTCTGAACACCACATCTCGGTTGTACACAACCTTCCGTGTGACTAGGTTCCAAATATTATAACCCTTTAAACCATCCTAATGCCCAATAAAGATGCACTTTTTAGATCAACTATCCAACTTGGTTTGTTTCTCCTCTGGAACATGTACATATGCATCACATCTAAATACCCTCAAATGTGAAAGAGAGGGTTTCTTACTAGTCCATACCTCTTGTGGAATCTTATCCTCCAATGCTGATGAAGGTGACCTGTTGACAAGGTAACATGCATTATCCACCACCTCTACCCAGAATTCCTATCCTAACCAGGCACCACTGAGCATGCTTCTTGCCCTTTCCATCAACATCTTGTTCATTCTTTTTGCAACTCCATTTTGCTGAAGTGTATAGAGAATATTCTTCTGCCATGCTATACCACACTTCTTACAGAATTCTTCAAATTCCTTGTTGCAAAACTCTCCACCATTATCTTTCCTCAGCACCTTTATCTTCTTCTTTGTCCGATTTTCCACAAGAGCCTTAAATTCTTTAAACCTTTCAAAGGCTTTGGATTTATTCTTAAGGAAATATATCCATGTATTCCATGAGAAGTCATCTATAAATGATACATAGTACACAAACTTACCTAGTGATGGAACCTTCACAGGTCCAAACACATCACTGTGCACAAGTTCTAATATACGTTTCACCCTCTTACTACCAGAGGGGAAACTCGCCCGATTCTACTTCCCATATACATAATTTTCATAGAAATAAAAATCCAAAGAACTATTACTCATACCTTCTACCATACCTTTACCATGAACTATTTGAAGGCCCTTCTCTCCAATATGTCCAAGCCTTTGATGCCACAACATGGTCTTCTCTGCAGGAACCACTAGATTTTCTGGTCCACTTTCAAGAACCACAGAACTATTGTATCCATCAATAACAATGCTACGTTGTAGCTTGTACAGAATTGCAATCTGAACTCCCCGCATCAATACCAGTGCTACCTGAACCATCTTAGAGGTATCCTTCTCAAACACTGTTTTTGTACCAGCATCATCCGGCTTGCTTATAGAAATCAGATTTTTGGCTGATGCAGGAATATGCAGAACACACAGAAGTGTTCTAACCCTTCCACCTTGCAAATTCATCTATACTTTTCCATGACCAATGATTCTAGCCTTCCTATCATCCCCTAACAAGGCATCCCCACCATTGTATTTCTCATACTCACATAACCACTCTCTATGGGGAGTGAAGTGAAAGGATGCACCCGAGTCAATTAACCATACCTCATGATCTACATGTGTACTTGAAGAAGCCATGTACACATCCCCACCATCATCTGAGGTGGTTTACGCCTCTGTAGAAGGAGCATCATTAGATCCATTTCCATTATTAGGAGCTTTAGATTTACAGTACTTTTTCTAGTGCCCTTCCTTTCTGCATTTCTAGTACACCACCTTTACAAGTTTTCCTAGAGATTTAGATCTCCTAGTTGATGATTTATTTTTGTTTCTGTTGTGGGACAATCCTCATACAGACAAGGCATCACCATTCTGGCTCTTCGTATTTTTCCATCTCATCTCCTCCATCACCAAGGATGAGACTATTTCATCAAACTTCAAGGCAATTGCATTACTACCTATTGCAATAACTAGACTATCCCATAAATCTGGTACAGAACACAATAAATTGATGCACTTATCTTCATCTGAAATTTTAATATCAACAGATAATAATTGACTTACCACAGTATTAAATGCATTTAGATGTTCTGTCAATGAGTCTCCATCTTTCATCCTCAGGTTATACAGCTTTTTCCGCAGGAACAATTTATTCACCAGAGACATAGATTTGTACAAAGTCTCTAACTTGTCCCAGAAAGCCTTCGCCATAGCTTCCCCTGATACATTCAGCAATACTGAATCGGAGATACACAATCGTTTTGTTCTCGTTTCCTTCCAATCCAACTTCTTCAATTCTTCATCAGAAACTCCCTTCGGTTTAGTACCCGGATCTACCATGATCCACTGATATTTATCCACCAATAGATCCTCCATCTTGAGTTTCCACAAATCAAAACACTGACCATTAAATATCTTGATCTCTATCTTTCCACTGCTCGCCATCTTCTTCCACCACCCAAATCAATCTCTTATTTCCTATTGCAATAACTAGACTATCCCATAAATTTGGTAGAGAACACAATAAATTGATGCACTTATCTTAATCTAAAATTTTAATATCAACAGATAATAGTTGACTTACCATAGTATTAAATGCATTCAAATGTTCTGTCAATGAATCTCCATCTTTCATCCTCAGGTTATATAGCTTTTTCTGCAGGAACAATTTATTCACCAGAGACGTAGATTGGTACAAAGTCCCTAACTTGTCCCAGAAAGCCTTTTCCATAGCTTCCCCTGATACATTTAGCAATACTGAATTGGAGACACACAATCATATTGTGCTCTTTGCCTTCCAATCCAACTTCTTCAATTCTTCATCAGAAACTCCCTTTGGTTTAGTACCCAGATCTACCACGATCCACTGATATTTATCCACCAATAGATCCTCCATCTTGAGTTTCCACAAATCAAAACACTGACCATTAAATTTCTTGATCTCTATCTTTCCACTGCTCACCATCTTCTTCCACCACCAAAATCGATCTCACAAATGATCCACTAAACACGGTCTACCACAGGCCCGAGCGAAAACCCTAAGCAACAAAGGCGTCCCCTTGAAGCCAAAACTATTCTGATACCAAATGTAGGTTTTAACCCCATAAATAAATTACCTGCATACGAATTCTAAAACAGATATACACAGAGATTTTCCCACTGGATCCCAAAACCAGGACTACTAGCTTGATTTTTCATTATTTTCCTTTCAATGTTACAATACATATTTATACATGCCAAAGCATCCAATACCATGGACCGAAACCATTGCGTCCAAAAAACATGTGTGAAAATCATGCACAAAACCATAGATGGGTCTGCCCAACCTAACATAGGGTCCAAAAGCAAAATTTTCTGGGGAAAACATAAAGTGGGGTTATGAGTACGCCTCAAACCCCTTGTAACCCCCCGCCACCCCCCATCCCCCTCTAACCCCCCGATTAATTACATGGGCTAGTTGTGGAAAGAATATAACACAACCCAACATGGATAAGGATACCATCAAGGGAATGCTCTCTTCCCCAATATGGTTGCCAATTTGTTATATTGGATTTACGATTGTGGAGAAAAGTATTTCCCTTAATTTGATGGCTAACCTAGAACAATAGAGAGACAAGGAACAAAATCTTTTTCCTTAAAGTAAATAGATTATGGAGTGAGGCCTACATAGAATCCTTCGAATTATTTTCTCCCTCTTCAACTTGGAATCTCAAATTCTGGCACTGATTGCAAAAATTAGAACCTACACAGTCATATAACACAGGCCAAGAAACTACAAGATCTATGTAATATCATCTGAGTAATTCATTCAATATATGAACATGGTATTTAAATAAGTGAAATAACAACATCACAAATAGGGAAACACTGATTTCTTTTCATTACTATAAATGGAAGGACATTACAATAATAGGTAGCAATTGATCTTGTAGAAGAGCTCCTCCAAGTTGTTGACTTGTCCTTTCCTTGTCACAGTACGCAGCTCCGTTCAACTTAAATGCATGGAATGATTACCACTCACTACAAAAACATAAGGGCATAATCATTCTCCAAAAGTCAATCCCCAACTATATAGAAGGGTGGGAATATATACATAAGTATGGTAATTTGAGAGTTCTTATCCAATTACCAATCTAGGTTAAGAGATCCATATTTGATGGAGGGATAGGATCAAAGGATAAGTGGTGAAAACTCTAATGTACAGATGGATAGGATCTGAATGTTTTATCCAAGGTAAGTAGTTATAACAAGTTTTGGAAACTCCTAGAAGGTGAAGATTTCATAATCTCGATCATTCTCCCAGATTCCTAGAACCAATGTAGTTGCAGAGGGAAGCAACCTTATGGTGACCAATGTAGGCCACAATGGAGCAACCTGCTACTGAATGCACCCCAATAGGCCTACAGGGAGTGTTGGTCATCAAAATCACTAAGATGAAGTATTTTAGCACTCAAACTATGGGAATTTAAAAGAACATGCTTAAGGCTTTGTGCAAGATGATGAGAATGGGGAATAGGATGCCAATTAATCCCATTAGGAGGCCCACTGATCTAATGTGGAAAAATGGTATATAACATATGTCCTCAACATTGTCATGGGAAATATGATCCTCTTTCCTTCTCTACCACATATTTGCATCATTTATAAATAATTGTGTAATAACTCCTAAGATGTAAGCCCCAAACATTCAAATTACTACTTCATATCCCAAAGAAAGTTTCCAAGTGTCTTCACACTTCTCATCCCATCATATGAATCAGGTTCCTTAATATTTATGTGGTAATATCCTTGAATTAGACCTTGCCCCACTACCTTCTTCAAAATTGCATCTCATTTTGAGCTTCAACAAGACTCTTCTACAATTTTGTGATCTCTTACAAACCTTATCCTTCGTAGATATGAATACCTTGACTTCGCTAATGGTTTGACAGTATTCCCATTCTAGATATTCATACCTCACCTTGACAACATCATGAATCTCTTCCTGCTAAGTGAAATTATCTCTAACTTCGACATATTCGTGTTAAGCACATCAAACCTGTCCAACATCTTGCTCATAAAAAATGCCTAAAAATCCATGCTAGATTCACCTATAATATGTGGCTCCTTTCTAACACTTTCCATCATTTTACTTTGCAAAAGTGTCATGACCATAAAAGGTGCCTTTGTTCATATTGGACCAAGCTTGATGCCTTGCCCCTACTAAACTTCCATATGTCTCATTAGAACTATGTCTCACTTCAACCAACAACTAATATGCAAAGCCCTCTTTCTGCAAAACATGATTTGATACCATATGTCATGGCCACATGCTAGCAGTGACTTCCAACCATATGTGAGCATGGTGCGACACCGCCTAAGTTTTTTGTTTTACCACTACTCAAGTTTACAAACTACGCCTACCTTAGCACTTGGTCAAATTTTATTAAGTATTCACCTCCAATTATATATATGCATAAGAAAAAAATATACTTCAATTCAATTATGTTTCAAGTGCATTAGAAATAAACATGTAAAACACATTCATAAAGGGAGTAGAAATTCCCAATAGTTCGCCAGATCACTTATAAAATCCTTTTCAACAATTTTTTACAAGTATAAAATATTTTACATTGTCATGCATCTCTTGCATGATTTCATGAACAAGTGCTTCTAATCATGTATCCCTTGTGAAAATTTTGTTTAGCACAGGTTTACGTGCAACCTATAGTGGCCCACACCCAACCGGTGTCACATGTAGTGGCTTGGCACCCAACTCTCTTACCCATACCCTCGCATTCGGCCTTTCATGTCACCTGTAGTAGCCTGTGGCCCTATTGTGTAGCTATAACAGCTTGCATCCCACGTTCTGCATGTAGTTGCCTCATGCTCTGTCATGTAGCTCATAGTGGCCTATGGCCCATGTTCCACCTGTAGCATCCTATTGTGTTCAGCCTGCCTAGTCTCTCTTGTCCACATTATGGCTTGCCCTGCAGAAAGCCCAAACCTATATCTAGACTTTAGCTTCACAATCCTACATATGGCCTGCTATACGAGACTCAATGTTGCCCTTTTCCTTTTCCATGATTAATTTTGGTTCATGTGGTTCCTCAGCTCGTCCTTGTTTGTTTCATTTTTAACTTGGTTGTGTTGGTGATTGCTTAACCAAATTCCAACTCTATTTTATTTATTTTCTTTCCCCTTGACTTCACCAAGCATCACGTCCCTTTGTGTGTGTCAACCCATGAGCCGACTTACCCATGTCTTTCCCACTCGAACTGAATCCTCTTCAACTTCTTACATGAGCCAACCAACTTGCACCCAGGTGGACGCCCTCTCACATCCGCATATGCACGCCGAGTGTTCACCCGCCCAATTTTCATTCCTATGTCGCCTCTCCTCAACATGCCTGTCACATGCAAAACTACATGCCTATCATGTTGGGTAGGTACCCACTGCTATGACACACCCATAAGTTATATGTGTGCCCCACCGGCTCACCCCCCGCAATGCATTTAGTCAAACAATCCCAACACTCGAGTTTGGGCTTTTGACTCTCCACGAGTTGGTGGATTGTCTTGGGTACTCGTCAATTCTAGGCCCTAACACTCTGGTTCCCATTAATGTACGCTTGTGTAAAATTACGTGTCTAGCTTCGACCACCTTTCAACAAGTTTTCCCAACCTTGCGTGTTATAGAAACTCTTTGTCTCACTAAAAAACCAACACCACTTTAAGATATCAGGGACTTGACTCTGGAGCCTTTCATTTTGTGATATTTGTCTCCTTCCCCTCCTGTCTTCCTTATAAAATGTCAATAACCAGACTCAGTGGCCTCTTCTATCATATCTTTTGTGAATATTAGTGTCGTTGATGATGGATCTTAATGCCAATAGAGGTTCAGGGAAACTTTTAGGTGCTAATATTCGTAGGCAGGCTAAGTTTCCATGTTTTTTTCAAAAAAAAAAAGATTTGCCAATTTCCATATTCTTTTAAACATTTATTCACCCACATTTTATAGTATAAATTGTTTTACTGTAAAATTCACCAAGAGCTTATATAGACAAAATAAAATCATTAGAAATATAAATACTTTTACAAAAATATTGCCAAACATTTTACAATTTGCATATTAGGGACTAGTAAGATTCACCAATGCTTTTAAAGTTTAACATAATCTTCCATCCTTAAAATTTTCCTTCTAGAGGTTGTTGGTGCTGTGATACGAGATAGCTGAAGGCAAGGAAGAGAGAGAAAAGGGAACATTGGTATAGACTTCATGAAGGTGAAGATGTTGAAAATTGATAAGAAAAAGGAGATTGTGTAAATGTTTCGTACATGCCATCCAGGCTATACTATAGAGTCACTTGTGGGAGTTTATGCTGGTGGGATTATGAATGCATAATTTTATAGCTTTTACACACTTGAGCACTTTCAGTTCAACTCAAACCAAACCAAGGGATTATTTTTCATTCTCATGGTGGGTTTGTTGATGGTGAATGTCTTTTTGTATTCATAATAATCTCCTATGTCTCGTGATCTTATCGAGGAATAAGGACAAAGGTGGTTTTATGTTAATTATGATTTGTATAGATGTCTTAAAATTTAGGATGTTTTTTATTGGATGCCTTCAAATTTAGGATGGTAGTAGTGTTACTTAAAATTCAGAGACAAATATGAATAAATTAGTTGAGATAAAATTTTAAATGATATCAAACTTATTTTACATTCTAACATTTTTTTGGTCGAAGGAAGGGATTGTTTGTGTTATGAAAAAAAAGTTGTTCATGTTCAAGGCGGGTTAGTTTATAGTGAACGATTTTGAAATGGTTTTGTATTCATTATAATATTCAATAATAATTAACGATATTTCTTAATTATGATTTTAGATAGATGTCCTAAAACATAGGATGGATTTGAAATTTTTTTAAGAATTAATGGTGTTTTTTTAGAATTAAAACTTATAGTATTGGAGAGTTTTGTTTATTTATTTTATTATTATTATTATTATTATTATTATTATTATTTGGAAAGAGTATTTGTATTATATAGTTTTTTTGTTGTTTGCAATAAATAGATCCATAATTACATAATTAAGTGATCAAAATTTTCTGATGGTTTTCTCCTTTCTAATATGAATTCATAATTTTCTTGAGGAGAATATGAGAATATATCTATGGAAAAATAAGATTATTTTAAATATAAATACCCTACAAAACCACCCCAACAAAATAAAAATTTTACACCCCAATTGTTTTAAATACACTTCATCTGCCATTATAAATTATAGTAAGCATGATTTGACGATTAATCTTTAATTCGCCTATCTTCAATGTACACCCATTTCTTAGCATACTTGTGTGCTTATATGTTGATGTCTCTTAAGACATAGAAATATGCTTTGGATGGGACATCTTCCTCAATTTTACTGATTCATTTCATGACATTTTCCATATAGTTCTCCCTTTGGGAGGGTGTCTTTGAAAAATGATTCATGATTACAAGAGAACATCCCATAGCCATAAGTGTGTCCACCTGATGTTACTTTTCTAACAAAATTAACTAGTATAACCGATATATCCCTTCTTTATTATTTATCATATGACTAAGACGCCATGAGTACTTGAAAACTTGTCCTCCTTTGAGCCATAGAATACCCTCGCCTTCCAACCACCCTTGTAGTGTTGGTAAATTTGAATAATAATGGTCAATATTAAATTCTAAATTATAACAAGTTTATTGAATAATATTCGTAGGTTGGAAATAATTTTCTTTCACTAAGAAGAAGATTGATTACATAACCAATCTATATGTTAAACTTGCAAAATTGTTTTTAGTGGAAATGCCTAGCATAATAATGATTAACATGTGGTGATAATATTCATGAAGCTAGTTGGTTCTATAATATATTTTTACATTTAATATATATTTGCATGTGATGTCTTAAAATTTGAAGGGAATAGTGTTGTAGAATTGTGAATAATTATAGTTGAGAATAAATTTTAGATGATAGCAAGTGTATTGAAAAAAATTGATAGCTTGAAAATAATCTGTAAAATTTAATCTTCTTGACTCATAAGATGATTAAAGCTAGGAATGAATGTTCTCGGGACCTGGGCACTACAAAGAGAAATCTCGTTGTAGTGATAATTAGCAGAGTGATTTGTTAATGATGAGCGACCAAGATAGGTGCCAAACTATTTGGTTGACTGTGGGAGACTAAGATGAGTAAGGTGGCAACAATGACAAGTGGCAAGTCTGGAGTGGTTGATGATGATTTAATCATAACTATGTAATTACATATTAAGTTAAACTATTTATCGATTATATATAATACTTGGTAGTGCAGCCATGGGCTTATATGACGTTAGATTTTCAAATGGCCTGAGGACTTGAGAGTAGGAAGACTTGGCACAACAATGACATTATTGAGTAGATGATGTGGTAGACTATTAACATGACATATAGCAGGTGGAATCAATCCTTTTGGCTGGCCAAGTGGCTTGTTTACGAGTGACACATGGCATCACCTAGAGGATTCCACATGGAAGGATGATGTTTTGTAAAGGTGGAAGTGACATGACAAGTGATTTGATTGAGCTTCAAGACATGTCAGGGGTGTGAAAGTTTTCACAAGGATAGACAACTATGTGGCAACTAGTGGAGTCGATACAATAAGTTTGTGGGCCTGACCAACTAATGTGGATCATGTTGGATTAGGAATAATACAATGAATTTTGTGCCCCCCAACTATTCTTAAAACTGAAAAGGTAGAGGGGGAGTCAAAGTGGATAACATGGCATTAGATTGGGTTAGAATATGTGTCTAACATGGAGAATTGAGGGAAGATACAGGGTGTTTAACTCCTACAAGAAACACATTTTGTGCCTACCTTCACCTTCCACCCACATTCCTTAAAAATTAGTATGGTAAGTGGGGCCCTAAATGGTTTTTTAGTTGTTGGTCAAATCACAAAGACTGATGTGATGATGGAAGGCTATGGTGTTTTAACTAACCAAGGTGAAGCACTGAGTGGTTAAGACTATGTTCTTAGCCTATAGTTATATGCACTTGAGAGCTAGCCAACAAGTTCTTAAACAAAATTTCGAATTGCGGCACCAAATTTGGTTAAAAGTTAAATCTTGGAGGATGAATAAAATTAAAGTTTATAGAAAGTATAAATAAATGTAACAAAAACATTAAGAGAAGTTGTTCCTATTCATAATTTAAGTGTTAACTACTGATGTAAAGACTAAGATTGTGAAGTGTTGTAAAGATAGAGAATAAGAACAAGTTTGATGAATATAAGGAGAAGAAGGGATTTGTTAAAAAAATAAAAGAGATGGTAGACTTGTAGATAAAGAATCTTCATTTTATTATAGAATTAAAGAGAACAAAGAATTTTTTTAGAAGATAGGGAGGAGTTCAAAAATTGAATCAAATTATTCAAGAATACTTTAGTGCCATGGATCTCTGTAGAAAAATGAATGAAATATAGATATGATTGGTTACTGTAGGTTGGAGCTTGAATATCATGGGACTAATGTCTCCTTTAGGTTCGTGTCTGCAAAAATTGAAGGTTGGTTCCTGAAACTAGTTGGGGCTCACATATATGAGAGGGTTGATTCCTCTTGTGAGTTGGTGCTCACCAAATTTGTTGTAGTTTGAGGCTAGAGCTTGAATTTACACCATTATAATCAAAAATTAATTTTATCATTTTATCATCTTTGTCATTTAGGAGGTAGAATGGGTGTAGAGAAGTGGTATTATCGAATTTGGAGAGCTAATATGAGTTTTATCAATTTTTTGGATGTATTTTCAATGTTGGTAATGCTTAGATATCCTTTTCATTATCAAATTGAATATTTTATGTTGATCATGTGACATTATGGTGTTTTTCTTATTATTTAATTCTCATTATAATGTTCATATTCATTTGTAGAAATAGAACATAGTAAGTTTGCGTAGAATATTTCCACCCTCTTTTCTCCTTTAATCCAATCCATTACGACAGCAATCAACATAGGTGATAGGAGAGTGTTTACGACTTTGTCACACTTTATATTATTTCCTTTTTTAGTATAATAAATTCATATACACAACAAATCATCGCATATTTAAAATTCCTTGTAACGAATTTCAAAGAGAGCCTAGTTCATTAGATTTACCCTAGTGTCTGTCTACATCCTAGCTTGATGATTTGAATTTTCTAATAAAAACTATTAGTGACTTATTTCATTATTGTAAAGTATTATTGTCTAAAAACAATATATATCTAATAGTTATACCCCCTATCAAAAGCCCCCCAACACTAGAAAAATACCATCCCATAGTGAGATGAAACAACAAAGGTTACAATATTAGTAGATTTCCTTATGTTACATCTAGTTTCCTTGTTGATCTTATCACAAAAAACATCTGCAATTTCAAGTGCTAATAGAGGTATATCTCATATCAACATTAAAACAATGAATTGGGAGTTTTCATTATGTTTATACTCAACTTTGTTAGTTGTTCTACAAATTTTATCCCATAAACAAAGGGAGTTTATAGAAAATTTATGAATGTTCTATGTTATTTTGATGTATCTAATCACTTTATAAATTACTATCACTTGTGTGAAGAGAAAAATTGAATCTTTTGAAAATTTTGTTTCAAATCAACAAGTTTTATTGTATATTTGTGCTACCGATTTCCCATAGATATTCAAAGTTGAAGGCTTCAAATGTCTAGGGAGACTTCGCTCAAATTGACATGCACCAATTATGAAGTTAAAGGAATCTTCATTAGTTAGAGGGAATTAGTTCTTGATAGTTATCCAGATAGCTTTGGTTTCATTGGTTGAAATATGAAAAGTATTTCCATGTCATAATATGTAGAAATGGATGAAATTGTGTAAATTGCAATGTCTAATGTGGATGCAAACACATTCAATTCAATTGAACTATTTTCACTATCTGTAAATTGCTTGTGACATCCCATGTGGGTTAATTCCCCTTGTAAAAATTGTAAATAATTCTTGTAATTACCTAATTGTAAAATTAAAAATGGATGAGAGAAAGGGAAAGAGGTTCTAGAGTTTGAGGAAGGAGGTTGTATGAATTTCAAGGAAGCATGACTTGTTTTTTGATAGCAATGAATGACTTGAATGTATGCTTTAAATTGTCTTGATCATATCAGTTAATGGAGTTGGGAAAGAGGACAGAGAAACCATTCCTTCCTTGGATAAATTCACAAGGCAGAAAGGACAAAAATTGATGGTGATGGTTTGCACTAACAGATGGTAAAAAATAAGTCAACGAATACGAAGTGTTGGCACCACCACTCAGGAACATAGCCATCATGGTCAATGTCAATAAAAAGTGACAAGAGTGTCTTCGCATGTAACCAAAACAATTGCAACACGGTATTCGAAGGACCATGGAGAAGGGATTCTAGCAAGGAAATTCTTCCCTCAATATAGAATTTGTGAACACAATATTCTCATCCACACACTTCACACACGAAAGGAATAATATTTTGTAGACTAAGAAAAATAGAGAGATGGAAGGAGTATTCATATTCGACATACTCCCACACACTAAGGGAAAATATCCATGAGGAGGAAAGAAAGAACAAGAGAAGAAACTATGAGGAAGATGAAAAGAAGTAATTCCTCCATTGTAGAAGAAGAAAAAGTCATAGCTCAATAAGGAAAACGAGAAGAAATATTTGTTCCATTACCGGAAAAAGGTAGTAGAGAAATAATTCGATTTATAATTGGGTGGAAAAATATATCTCAGGTGAGGACAATAATCTCAGGATTCCCTATAAGACTAGATGTTGGATATGGTTTTCTTTAGATTCACATGACAATTTGGGTGGAGGCTTATCCTTGGATTCCTGGAATGAGAGTTATTTAGCCCTCTCTATTTTTTTTATTTTTTTTTATAGCGATATGAGATACCTAATTTTGGAAAATTGGTCTTTTATAACTTTCCTAGAACTTGGTGTGACTAAAGAGTTGAGACATCTATCTACAAAGGCAGTGTAGTGTGGTGGTGGAAAGTGGGTGTAGGAACCACCACATGTTAGCAAGTTGTAAACAGCTTGTCACATGCAATACAACACCGTTGACACATTGACTTAAGATGAATATGTATCAACCAAATTTCAGTTGTACTATAGTTTCCATGGCATGAGAGAATGAAACTTATAACGGACATAAATTTATATCTAGAGCTCATATTTGGTTCAAATTTATATTGTTGGAAATTTCTTAGTAAGCATAACATGATGTTGATCTCATAATATACATTTTAAATGATTAAAAAAGGAGGAGTTATGATAACCAATCTCCTTATGGTAGATAAAAGGGTTGAGATTTACACAAAAGTGTGTAACTATACTAAGTTATTACATATCAAATTCTGTATATTATTATTCCTTGTTATATATTTGGTTATATATTTAAATTTTTCTTTTTAATAGTTGGGGTATGTTAAATGTAGGATGTTTTTTGGATATTGTTTGTTAGCTTAGTTGTATTTAGTAATTAGTATAGTCTCAAGGATTTGATTTACTTCATCTCATCAGTTTCATTTAAGCTAGTTAAATATTCTATCATCGTTTAATTTCTCTACATTATGTGCAACATTTTTTAAAATCATTTATCACTCCAATTGTGGTAGAGGTGTTGATATGAGTTTTTCATGAAGGATTTAGGTTCACATTTGAAATAATAATGTCTTTGAAATATTATGTTCAATTCCCAAATGATGTGGAAATAAATATTTATTTTCACTACATCCACCAAAAAATAGAAGGTAAGAGAAATTTCAATAAAAAGTTTAACCTTTCTTTCATCATAAACAAATATTACTACATAGGAAGAAGTGAGTGATGAGATATTCCATCACTGAGTGATGAATCAGTATGTTCCCAACTTTGTTACAAATATTAAAGTTTCTAACAATTTCATCAATTTCACCACCAATCTTTATAGGGACCATACTAGTATTTTTACACCAAATCACCATTGTCATGGAACACAACTGGAAGAGGCACTGGTCCCAATTTTGGTTTGATAGTTTGAGTTGGTTATGGGTTGTGGATGTTGACACCTAATCCTCATGATTGGGTGAATTTATGTAAATAATTAGATTAGGAATGTGAACATTCATCAGGAGATGAACTGAACAGTCACACCCTATTATATATAACAAAGACATACCTGATCGAATAAAACGAATCAATTTTCCTGCCTAATGGAGTTACTGCCTGGCCTAACATGGTACAGAGCCAACTCCTTTTTTTAGCTCTCATGCTCTTTGTAACTCCTCTGTCTGTCTGCCATATTCCTTTTATAAAACCTACGCCTTGCTCTTCCGAAGCACTGTCCTGTTGAGCGCTGCCCACACTGTCCTGAAAGTAGCGCTGTATGTTAAATTTTTTTTTTGTGAATGTTCTGAAATTATAATTGAACATTGGTTCTGACTTGTTTCAGTTGCACCATTTCATTGAACACTGGTCTGATATGTTATTGGAAACTGCCCATTTTTACTACACCTCATCTTTTGACCGTTGTTCTGACATTATTGAATGCTAGTTTTGACTCGTTTCAGTCGCACCATTCCATTGAACGCTACTATGATATGGTATTGGTATCAACACGGCCTGATATGACATTCCATTAACAACGTTGTGTGTTCATTCCATTGACAACGTTGTGTGTTAAATTCTATGTGTTCTAATATTCTTTCATATATGTGAATGTTGTCTATTGAAATCAGAGGAGACTACCATCTCAAACATGAGCCAAACCCTGGTTTACGCACAGTCCGATTTAGGGGAGTCTTCCATGTAACAATGAAGTCTGATTCTCTTCCATGTAACAATTGAGTCCTATTCTCTTGATGAATTGATATTGCTAATATCCTTTAATGGACTATTCTTTGTTCCTTTCCTCTTTGTCCCACATTTCTTCTTGGAGTTTTCATTAATTCTTGGAGTTTCCCCCCTTTCACACTGCTAGGGGAAGGGGATGGATTCCTGCTCTGACTATACATAAAATCATAGACAAAAACATCCGAGAATTTGATGAGGAGCTTGTTCGAGACAACCTTGCTCACATGCTGCACTTTGGGGCCCTCAAATTCCATTACCAATAGCTTTCTTTCTTAGTGGAGTGAAATTCCATTCTAGTGACCGCCAAGAATCTCAATATGAGATTTCAAGAAAAAAACCACGGGGCTAATAAAGAGAGAGGGAGGGGGAATTTTTGAATGCAAGAGGGAGCCTGCATTAATGAAAAGATCACATAATATGTTGCATAATACTTGGTGGAGGCAAAACGTCCATGATGCACTGAGCCCTTTCAAAAGAGGCTCTATTATGCATGTGCATTGAATTATTTTTATTGGTAGCCATGTACATTTTGAAAGTCATTTTGTCTCTGTGTATTATGACAATGATTCAATGGGTACATGAAAACCTTATGTTAGAAGTTTTAGTGGACGATAATACCCTTTGAATGCCCTTTTGAGTACATTTTTACTATATATTGGCATAAGTATTCTTTTCTATCAACAAAAGTTTTTTTTTACAGAATGAACTCAATCATATCCATAGTAGGAATAGCTCTCACTGGCAAGGAGAACTATCCTGAATGGTCCCAGATGATAAAAACCTCATCTTCAATGAGTTGTGGAATGGAGTGTCTGTCGGAGAAGGAGACAATGACCCACTATAGCCTACCTCAGACAAAGAGCTCGTCATTTGGGAAATAAAGAACAACAAAGCTCATGCATTAATTGCAACATCTGTAAATGAAGAGGTGAGTAGCCATATTTTGTCATATTCAACTACCTTTGAAGCTTTACAAAAGGTGAAATAACTCTATGACTCACATTCTGCACTCGAAGTCGTTCAACTCATGATTAAACTCTTCACTCTTGAACTGCAAAATAATGATCCTCTTGCTCTTGCATTTGAAGTAAAGTCTATAATGCATGATATAAAATCCACTAAGGTTGAATTGGATATTACTCTTATTTCTTTTCTTAAGGCACTTTATCCTACTTACTCCAATTATCTTGAGTCATTGCAAGCAATTGGAAATCTCAAAGATATAACCATCGACTCTCTTGTGAAAAAGTTTGTTGAAAGAGTGAAAGATTTTGGAAAGAAGATAGCCCCTGAATCTTCTGAAGACACTGTGTGCCTTACTCATAAAGAAAATCATCTTGCTCAAGATACTACAAGAGGAAGAGGTGGATGAAGAGGAAGAG
>APFE031248061.1:229904-271843 GCA_000404065.3 Pinus taeda | reverse complement strand
GCATTATTGATTAACTCAAGTGCATCCTTTCACTTCACTCCCCATAGAGAGTGGTTCTACAAGTATGAGAAATATGATGGTGGTGATGTCTTCTTGGGGGATGATGGGAAGGCTAGAATCATTTGTCATGGAAAAGTAAATTTGAAGTTGCAAGGTGGAAGGGTTAGAACACTTCCGAGTGTTCTGCATATTCCTGCATTGGCTAGAAATTTGATTTCTGTAAGCAAGTTGGATGATGCAGGTGTAAAAACAATGTTCAAGAAGGATAACTGCAAGATGGTTCAGGGAGCACTAGTATTGATGCAGAGTGTTCTGATACAAGGTAAAATGGTTGTTGATGGGTGCAACAGTTTTGTGGTTCCTGAAAGTGGAGCAGAAAATTTAGTGGCCTCTGGAGAGAAGACCATGTTGTGGCATCAAAGGCTTGGACATATTGGAGATAAGGGCCTTCGAATACTTCATGGTAAAGGTATCGTAGAAGGTATGAGTAATAGCTCTCTAGATTTTGGTTTTCTAGAAAATAGTGTATATGAAAAGAAAAATTGGGTGAGTTTCCCCTCTGTTATTAAGAGGGCGCAACAAATATTAGAGCTTGTGCACAGTGAGGTGTTTGGCCCTGTGAAGGTTCTATAACTAGTTAAGTCTGAGTACTATGTATCATTTATGGATGACTTCTCAAGGAATATATGGATATATTTCCTTAAGAAGAAATCAAAAGTCTTTAACAAGTTTAAGGAATTTAAGGCTCTTGTGGAAAATCAGACAGAGAAGAGGATAAAGGTGCTAATGACAGATAATGGCGGAGAGTTTTGCAACAAGGAATTTGAAGAATTATGTAAGAAGTGTGGTATATCATAGTAGAAGACTGCTCCATATAAACCTTAGCAAAATGGAGTTGCAGAAAGAATGAATAAGACATTGATGGAAAGGGAAAAAGCATGCTCAGTGGTGTCGGGTTAGGATAGGAATTCTAGGCAAAGACATTGGATACTACATGTTACCTGGTCAATAGGTCACCAGTGTTGGAGGAGAAGATTCCACAAGAGCTATGGACTGGTAAGAAACCCTCTCTTTCACATCTGAGGGTATTTGGATGTGATGCATATGTATAGGTTCTAGAGGAGAAATGAACCAAGTTGGATAGTAAATCTGAAAAGTGCATCTTTATTAGGTATATGGATGGATTAAAGGGTTATAAGCTTTGGAACCTAGTATCAAGGAAGGTTGTGTACAGTCAATATGTGGTGTTTAGAGAGGTAAAACATGTTATTAAACATGAATTCCAACCAAAGGAACCTAAGAATATAGAGTTTGAGCTAAAGGAGGAAGAATTAGACTCTACAATAGAGGAGCAATAAGAAGATGAAGAGCCACAAACGTTGGGTGTGAGAAGATCAGTTTGAGAAGAAGGTAGCCAAAAAGGTATAGTCCATCTACTTTCTATTCAGATTTTGCTTTATCTATTACTAATGATGATCCCAGAACTATGAAGGAAGCAGTAGATTTAGAGGATGGAAAGCCCTAGAAAGAGGCCATGGTTGATGAAATGACATCTTTGCACAAAAATGAGGCTTGGGATATGGTGGACTTTCCAGGTGGAAGGAAACCCATTGGCAGCAAATGGGTGTTCGAGAAGAAGATAAATGCAGAAGGAAAGGTGGAGAGATACAAAGCTCGGATGGTAGCAAAAGGTTATTCCCAGGTGCCAGGAATCGAATTTGGTGATATTTTTTCTCCTGTTGCCAAGGTAACTTCTATTATATTACTTTTATCTGTTGCTGCTACTTTTGATTTTGAGTAGAACAGATGGATGTGAAGACAACATTTCTTCATAGGGATCTGGAAGAGGAAATCTACATGAAGCAACTTGAAGGCTTTATGGTGAAGGGTAAGAAAGAACTGGCATGCAAGTTAAAGAAGTCTCTGTATGGGTTAAAATAGTCACCAAGGATGTGGTATTAGAAATTTGATACATTTATACGATGACTTGGCTTCACTAGAAGAAATGTAGATCATTGTGTGTATTTTCAATTAATTGGTGACCATGTTATTTATTTGGTATTGTATCTGGATGATATGTTGCTGGTTGGAAATGACAAAGAAATTATCCAAGATTTGAAGACCCAATTGTCCTCCAAATTCAACATGAAAGATCTTGGTGTTACAAACTACATTTGGGCATGGAAATTAAAAGAGATTGGGAAAGGATGAAGCTCTAGTTAAACTAGAGGAAGTATGTCGAAACAATACTACAGAAGTTTAATATGTAGGATAGTAAACCGGTGAGGGTTCCTATTCTTGTAGGTGTGAGGTTATTTGCTGAACAGTGTCCCAAGACACAAGAAGAGCAAGAGAACATGTCTCATGTTCCATATGAAAGTGCAATCGGTAGCTTAATGTATGCAATGGTCTGTACTGGACTAGAGATTGCACATGCAATGGGAGTATTGAGCAGGTTTATGTCAAAACAAGGGAAGGAGCACTAGACATCAATGAAGCGGGTTTTTAGGCATTTGCATGGCACTATTGATTATGGTTTGTGCTACCAAGGAAGACCAGGATTAGAAAATGTGTTGGATATTCATGGATTTGTTGATACAGATTGGGCTGAAGATCTAGATCAGAGAAGATCTACAAGTGGGTATGTGTTTAACCTATTCAGAGGTACAATTAGTTGGATGAATAAGAAATAATTTGTAGTAGCACTATCAACTATGGAGGTAGAATACATTACACCTAGTCATGCAAGCAAGGAAGCAGTTTGCTTGTAGAGATTGTTTTCAAGTATGGGGTTAGTACAGGGAGCTATAAGGATAGGCTGTCATAACCAAAGTGCAAGTTTTTTGGCAAAGAACACTGCATATCACTCAAAGACAAAGCACATTGATGTTCAGTATAACTTTGTGAGAGATATGATAGAAGACGAAAAGGTGTTGCTAGTAAAGGTGGACACTTTGAAGAATACTGCAGATCCATTAACAAAATCTGTGAGCTCTGAGAAGTTCTCTTGGTGTAGAGAAAAAATGGACATTTTAGGGTATGATAAATGACCAATCTCTAATGTGGCCCCTTGTGGAAAGAAAACAACAAGTGGGAGAATGTTGGGTTGTGTTATATTGTTTCCATGACTAGCCAACATTGTCAATTAGGCGGTTTGAGGGGTGCAGGTAACCCCACTTTATGGGGTCCGGGGCAATGCCCCAGAAAATTTTGGTTTTGGAACCTATGTGAGGTTGGGTAGACGCACCTATGGTTTTGTGCATGATTTTTGCACATGTTTTTTGGATGTGATGGTTTTCGATCCATGGTTTTCGATCCATGGTTTGGATGCTTTGGCATGTACAAATATGTATTATAACATTGAGAGGAACATAATGAAGAAATCAAGCTGGTAGTTTCAGTTTTTGGATCCAGGTGAAAATATCTATGTATATGTGTTTTATGTGTTATGCTCTCGCATTGTTTATTTTCTATGTTTTATAATTCGTATGTAGGTAATTTCTGTATGGGGTTAGAACGTACATGCTTTGAGTCCAATGAATTCTAACTTCAAGGCCTGAAATTTTTTATACACTACACGACGACTTAGCAAACCTCTTCAAACAACTTCTCTGTAGTTTTCCCTATAACTACTTTTTGGGCGCGGGAACCCCCAAGGCAAGTTTTGGGGATTAAAGCCAAAGTTTTCACTAAGTTCGATGTAAAGACTCCGCAATTTGTGGGCATGGAGAGTGAAGTTGTAATTGGGTCATAGGGTTGTCTGCCCTTAATTTTGTAATGTAATGTTAGCTTGAGAGTTTTACCCATGGTCTGTGGACCATGGGATTGTATAAATAGAGTGAGCCTCTAACTTTTGAGGAGACATCTAAGAAATCTAATCTAATCTAAGAGAATGAAGAAGAAGCAAGTGTGAGTGGAAGAGTAAAATTGTGTCTTTGGGTCGTAGAGTCAGAGAAGGCTCTACAGCTGAGTGCAAAGAGGCCTAGTAGTTTATAGCTGAGTGCTTGGACCCATGCAGCTGAGTGCGTAGGGTGAGTTGAGTCTGTAACCATTGGGGAAATAATAAGGAGAAGTTTGTTATCATTATGTGTATCTTTTTCTTATTTTATGAATTGAAGTATGTTGAGTATTAATTGCAAGTTTACTATTATTTGTTGTGCGAACTCATATGAATGTGTTGAATAAGTGAATATAAGATAAATATATGTTTACATGAAGTTAACTAACAGTTATAAGAAGATAAGTAAGATCTATGATGTACTTGGGGGAATAGCATAGATCGCTGCCTTAACAGTGTGAAAGCATTACAACCCTTGGTTAGGGCTGCGCGAAGGTGATTATAATATACCACGAAGGTCTCTCAAGTTAGGGAAGCGTGTGAGGTGACCTGCACGAAGACATTCCTAGTTGGACTAAGTTTAACCCTTAGACTTCTAAAGGGTGTGGAAACTTGGTTCCAACATCCCCCCATACTTCTTCAGGTGAGACCTCAGTCTACATTCAATGGGTTTTTGCCAAAAGGGCTAGTAGTACAGGGATTTTTCTGGCTAATTAACTTTAAACATGGGTCAGGCCCCATCAAGCAAACAAATGGTTCCATTGTTGGGACCAAAATTTTCATAGAGATGTCTAATGTCATATCATTGGAATCCAACTAAGAAGGAAATTGAAGGTTTGTTGGATAGGAGAATTCATGAGTTCACAGTGCAGGAGAACAGGAATCCGTGACTGACAAAAGAAGAGTGATTAGAATGCTATCTGTACATGGAGATCCATGAAATATTCTTCGCGTATTTCCCTGCTGAGTTGTACGAGTGGATTATGAAGCTACCATATAGCCAAGGAAGGTGGAAACTCAATAATCCTATTGTGTGGACCCCAGAGCCAGTGTAGATTGGAAGCATCAGAAGATAAGATCATGCACATTGTTGATCACTGGCTCGATCAAATCATAGGAGGATTCATTACAGAGTTCACGATAGATACTTCAGTCTACTATAATGATGCAGAACAATGCTTTCTCAAGGGACCATGAGGTAAGTATGTAATGTCTCTGAACACTTCGATTAAAATTCTACTGTGCAAAAAGTGATTAGGCAGTTACATTGATGTTTGGGGCTACACTAAGTGGGAAAATTTATAGAAACGAAGGAAGTGCAGGACAAGAGCCTAGCCCCTTCATTTCACCTCAGCAAGAGGAAGAGGAAGAGCTCACAAGGGTTTCTCTATGAAGTGTGATCCATTTGATAAGGCAGAGGATTTTGTGCATATCACCTCCACTGACACCACCACCAGTTTCACCAGCATCACCTCCATCTTGACCCATACAAGCTCCGTTACCACCATGTTTTAACATGGCCAACACGATAAACTTACCTATGTTCAAAGGATTGGGAGTTGAAGATCTGGAGTAGTTTTAGTTCATTGTAAAGGCCGTATGGGAAGCAGAAGGAGTTAGAGATGATAATATCAAGAAATCAATGTTGGTTAGCACTCTACAGGATCGCGTGTTGACCTAGTACATTAAGAACTCAAGTGATAATCCAACTATGGGAATCGTGACTATCCAAGCTACGCTAACTAAAGAATTTAGCAGACCAAAGTTAGAGGTGTAGTCGATCATTGGGTTCAAGGAGATAACAATGCTACCAGGTGAGATTCCATGGGAGTTGGATTAGAGACTAAAGTGTATGATTTGTGAAGCTAATATGACTTTGATGAATTGACAACACTGTGAATGGTTTGTAGCATCACTAGCACAGCATTTGAGGAATGCGTTATTACATCAAAGGTTAAAAACTCAGGAAAAAACTTTAGAAATAACTATGAGGTTACATGACACCCCAATACAGAATCCTAACATGGGATTTCAGCAAATCCATGCGCAATTGAAAAACTTATGCCTTGGTATGCAGAGTCTAAAAATGGGATAGGACAGCTTGACCATAAGTGTGTGAAATGCAAGGGTTAGGGTCATCACAAAGACCACTTCTTAGTGTTTGCAAACAACCTCGCGGGACGAGGACCAACGTTGTTAAGATCGGAAGTGCAAGCATTTCCGAGCACAATGGCTGCTCTGTGGTGTGCTATTTGTCATATAAGAGGAAAGCATTCTATGGACAACTACCATTTGTTGCAGAAGTACACGCAAAATTCACAACAATTGTTTTGTAATTTATGTAGATCGGTGGGACATGATGAGCACACGTGTAGAAGTTATGAGTTGATGATGAATAGAACCCCCTCCTACAAGGTCCAGGCAGAAATGTAGCCCCTCCACTAGGGTGCAGGGATGGCGTGAACCGGATTCTAGGGGCATGGATGAGGCTGAGGTGGAGGAGGACCTAAAAGAGACCGCGGAAAACTAATATGCTACAATTGGAGAGGGCCAAGACATTACGCCTGTAATTGTACGAATCCAACGTGTCCATCATGCTTGTAGTATACCTTTTTTTATCATGAGATGGAACATTTTCCAACATTGATAGGTAGGATACATGACAAGGGAGTGCTACCAGCTCCCCCAACTCAAAACTTGCAAATGATGAGGTCTGAGCTACTGGAGGAAGAGACACATGTCAATATTATGCTCTCAAGTGGAATTACGATGGGAGATGATAAAGGAAAACAACGCAACAAAAGTACGAGATTCACAAAGGTCCAGTGAAGGAAGTGGAGTTTGATTTAGAGACCACTCATGAAACTTTTATGGAATCTAAGAAGAGCTTTGCTAATGCCTCCACTTTAGGAAGCAAAGATAGACCAAAACTAGAAATGGACCCATCGATGCTCACGACATTCTTGGAAACATGTATAAAGTTACTGCATGACAATAAGATTGTAAAGGGATTAGAGGAACTTGTTGGCATTATGATGTATGTGTTGTACTTGATGTCAACTCACTTGTAGAAGAACAACTCTCTTGTATATGGGAACTAGATGAATCTACAAAAGAGATATCAGATGTAATAGAATGCATGACAATTGTGTTTATAGATGTGAAAAAATGTAGGGCAGTTCAGAAGTAATGTACAAATGGCAACGCACATAGATGAAAGATCATGATACAACAGGTTAATAACAAAGAATTACAAATCATACTACAAATAATGAAGAAAAAGAGGTATATGGAGGTTCACCTTAACCAAGCTGCATATACATGCAGGTTCACTGTACACAAGTTGCGTATATGTACACATGCACTTTTATAGAAGGAAAAGCATGTATATGTTGGAAAACTAAGCTTTTGGTCCATGGTATCGGTCCAAGGTATTTATTCTGAGGTATTGATCCTAGGTATTTGGTCCATGGTATTGAGAAAGGCCTAAAACTATAAGAGGAGGAGATACTTAGGACAAGGTGTACAAGTATCAAAAATCTAATGAAGTGTGAGATCTACTATGCAGGTTATTGACTTATGGACATTGTTGGATCTGAACCAAGGATGAACCTTAGTGGTTGATGAGGGATTAGATCTAATGATGAATCAGGTTCTTAAGGCTCAAAATGAATTATCATTGTGTGGTTTTGCTCATGTATATTCTAGATCTGAATACTGGTGTATGTATTATTCTGTAAATGTTATGGTTTGGGTATATCTAAAATCTGGAATAGCTGTAAAATTATGAATTAACATTCACAGATGTATATGCTAGTTGGCTATGATAAAAGCGCATACACATGCACGTTCGACATAGGAGAGTAGCGTATACCTTATGAAGAATGTTTCAGTTGTTTTTGTTTGTTATTCCAGATTTCTGGGTTATGTTCTGGTGACTGTGTTTTGGTCATAATATTCTAAATGGTCAGATTTAGGAGTTTTAGAGATTGGTTTATGTACTTGATGATTGTATTGCATCTATGATGTTGTTGATGGCTCCAATATGAAAATTGGATGAAAAGTGGCCTTCAAATTATGGTTTTGTGTTCTAGGAGTATCTAGTCTGAAAATTAATGAAACATTGTCCCTGGTAGAGGAGTGAAGTTTTTTTTTAGGGTAAATATATTGGCTAGTAAAAGAGCTAGGGGGTTGTAGCTCCCTTCCAGTAGAAGCGAGAAAATGAGAGAAGGTTGTAGCATTCTGCAGGTAGAAGCTTGCATGCTGGTATAAGTCTGCACCAGTACAAGATTGTAAATAGATTTTTCTCTTTATTAGAAGAAGACAGAGATGACAACAGTGGGTGGTCTTTACCCACACTGGGTTTCCACCTTATATCTTGGTGTTCATGTGTGATGATTATGTGTAATTCTTTATTCTTCTTTAACTACACTGTCTAATTAACCTTTGACATATTGATTAAAGTTCAATGCATGATAGATTGGGTAAATCAAAAGTTCTTTGCATATACGTTGGTTGCTTTACGAATAGTTGCATGTACATTCTGGTTCACTTAGCTGAAGTAGCATCTAAAAATATGATTATTGAAATGAAATATAATTAATTTACAAATATTGATTCAACCCCACTCTCAATATTATTTCCAACAACTGGCATTAGAGCAGGTCCTTCAAAAGAAGCTTGATCGCTTGAAGGGAGATCCATCATCATGAGTAATCAAAAAAGCATGGATCCATAAGACTGCCAATCTTATATGGGAACAACTTTGTTTATTGGAAGATAAAAACCACAACATATCTACAATCACTTGGAACATATGTCTGGGAAATTATCGAAGGAGGATATACATTTCCATCAGCAACTCCTACAGATATGATAGGTAAAAAGAAATATGAAACTTGGGCTTTAAATACATTATTGGGAAGTTTGCCACAATCAGAGTTTGTCAAAGTTATGCAACTCAAATCAGTCAAAGAAATAAGGGACAAAATTTTTCTAAGCTATGAAGGAGACTCTCAGGTAAAACATTCTAAACTACAAACTCTTAGAATTCAATATAAAACTCTTAAGATGAACAATGATGAAACTATAGCTAGTTACTTCTTACGTATAGATGAGGTTGTTAATTGCATGAAGAATATGGGTGAAGAGATAAAGGAAGTTACATTAGTTGAGAAAGTTTTAAGATCTTTGTTTGCTAAATTTGAATCAAAACTATCTGCCATAGAAGAAAAATATGATCTACAAACTATCACTATGACACAGCTTCACAGAACCTTAACTGCCTTTGAGATGAGAAAAGGAGGCCCATCATATATGAGAGAAGCTGCATTTAAAGCTTCAACAAAATGAAAAGAAGAACTCAATGAATCAGGACATATTTCAGAAGAAGAAGAAGCAGTAAACTTTATCAAGAAGCTTCAATAGGGTTCAGGAAGATTTAGTGATAAACTACCTTTCAAATGCTTTGCCTATGGTAGAGTCAGTCATTATGC
Organism: Pinus taeda; assembly: GCA_000404065.3. Classification (NCBI taxonomy): domain Eukaryota; kingdom Viridiplantae; phylum Streptophyta; class Pinopsida; order Pinales; family Pinaceae; genus Pinus; species Pinus taeda. The sequence continues at coordinate 262,510 of APFE031248061.1, read as the reverse complement.
TGCCAAATGTCCTCATAAAGATAAATATGATAAAGGGAAGGAATCTAAAAAATGGAATACAAAAGGAAGTGTAAATAAAAAGAGTTACTATACTCATGAGGACAATGATGGTTTATCAAATAGTGATGAATATGAAAATAGTAATGACCATAGACTTCTAATGGTTTATGAAGATGATAATTTTTTGGATTCATTAGAAGAAGATGATCTTCATGAAGAAATCTCTAAACTAAAAATCTGTTTAGAAGAAAGGAATATGATTATAGATACCTTGACATATCAACTTGCTGAAAGAGAAAAGCACAATGAAAAGCTAGAATGTGAAATTATGGGTCTAAGAAGGGATCTTCAGAAAACAAAATCTCTCCATCTTAGATTTGCTAAAGGATCAGAAACCTTAAATGAAATTATGAAAGTGCAACGTTCTCCTCTAAGAAAGACAAGTCTTGGATATACTGAAGAAGCATCTCAATCACAAAAGCCATCAACCTCTACTAAAAGCTATCTGGATGTAGCAAAAAACAGTGAACAGTATGACAATCATCAGCAAAGGCATAAACTAGATCACTAGGTAAATCATGCTCAATTTGCTTCAAGGATGAACAGAAGTCACAACTAACCTCAGTCAAATCATACTCAATTTGCTTCAAAGATGAATAGAAACTACAATCACCATGTCAATAGATTCGATAACTGTAAGAACTTCTTTAATGGTCAATGTTTCACATGTCATAATTTTCGACACAAAGCTGCTCAGTGTGTTGCTTACAAAACCATCATGACTAAAGAAGCATGAAATCAAAGGAATGTGATAGGGATCAAGGAAAGCTCCTATAATAACTTTTCTCTTCTTGAAAATGAAACATAATGCTCAATCTATAACAACTTTGGCCATGAAGAATCTGAATGCAGGAGTAAATTTCAGCAAATATCTCAAAAGGAAGAATCTCCATTAAATCCCAAAATATGGAAAAAGAAATAACCTCAATCAAAAAGATGCAGTGTAACCTTGTATACAGAAGGACAAGAAAATTAGTGGTACATCGATAGTGGATGCTCAAAACACATGACTGGTGACAAAGAAAAACTTCATTCATATAATGCCTTAGAAAAAGAAAAGAATGAATCTTTTGGAAACAACACTCCTACTGCCATAAAAGGTAAAGGCTATGTTTTCTTGAAAGAAAAGGTTAAAGCTGGGAATACTGTGTATGTAGATGGTCTAAAGCATAATTTGTTGAGTGTTTTCAAATGTGTGATCAAGGAAATGAAGTGATGTTTCGATCAAATGGATGTGTTGTTCATGAGCTTGATACAGGAGAAACCATGATCAAAGGTACAACAACAGTGCTATCTAAGCAAAAATGATAAAAACTGGCTATGGCACAGAAGAATGGGACATATAAGATTTTCTAAAATAAGAAAAGCATGCAGATTCCAGGTTGTTCGTGATCTTCTAGATATCAACATTCCTGAAAATACAGTATGCAAACCATGTCAATTCAGTAAGAAAACTAGATCCCACTTCATCGAAAAACAAGGGCCAGCTAGTAAGCCTCTTGAACTTGTTCATACCAATTTATGTGGACCATCAAGGAAAAATTCACATCGTGGAGAAGAATAATTTATATTGTTCATTGATGACTTTTCCAAAATGTCTTGGATAGGTCTTCTAAAGCATAAAGATGAAGCATTTGAAAATTTCAAAGCCTTTAAAGTTTTGGTTGAAAATGAATTAGATTGCAAAATCAAATGCCTCAAAACTAATCGAGGAGGGGGATTTACCTCGGATGAATTCTTTGACTTTTGTTAACAACATGGGATAAAAAGTTAGTTCTTCACCACAAGGACTCCTCAGCAAAGTGGAGTGGTAAAAAGAATGAAAATAGTTGCTCCACAAATAGCTGCTCCACAAATAGCTGATGAATTTGAAACTCCTACAACTTTCTAGGTTGAAGCAACGTTCTCTGCTGTAACTATTCTCAACCAAGAAAATGTTCGTGTAAACAAAACTCAAAGTCCACATGAACTTTGGTATGGTAAGACTCCTATGGTAAAATACTTTAATGTTTTTGGAAGCAAATGCTATATCAAAAGGACTGATGGAAAAATTGGTAAGATTGAGCCTGGAGTAGATGAAGGTATTCTTCTTGGTTACTCTTCCCGAAGTAAAGGATATAAATGTTATAATAAAAGACTTGGGAAAATTGTTAAAAGTATTGTTGTAATTGATGAAGCATGAAAAAATCCAAAACAGATAAAAATCAAAGATTATGACAATGAAGAAGATGGGGATTATTTTCCCACATTAAATCACAATTATTCTGAAGAAGAAACCAATGAAGCACTAGAAGAAGAGATAACAGTAGAAGAAAAGACTCCATCTAGGTATGTTTAGAAAAATCATCCAAAAATTCAAATTTTAGGGGAAAAAGGGGCAAGTGTACAGAGAAGAAGAACTATTATAGAAAACTCAAGCTATCTAACATTACTATCCTCCACCAAACCTCAAAATGTAAATGAAGCATACAAATATGAATGTTAGGTCAAGGCCATGAATGAAGAACTTGAGCAAATTGAAAAGAATAATCTTCGAAATTAGTTCCTAGACCTCATGATAAGAATATCATAGCAACTAAATGGATATTCAAAAACAAGTTGAATGAAAATGGAGAAGTTATTAGAAACAAGGCCAAACTTGTTTGTAAAGGATATGCTCAACAAGAAGGTATAGATTTTGAAGAAACTTTTGCACCTGTTGCTAGACATGAAGCCATAAAGATGTTTCTTGATCTTTCTAGTTTTCAGAAATTCAAAGTATACAAATGGATGTAAAATTTTCTTCCTTAATGGAGACTTAGAAGAAGAAGTCTATATTGAACAAACAAAAGGATTCATTCTTGGAAATGATGCAAAACTTATATATAGACTCAGAATGGCTCTCTATGCTCTAAAATAAGCTCCAAGGGCCTGGTAGTACCATCTTAACAAATATGTCCACCAACTGGGTTTTTCAAAGGGATCAGCAGATAGCAATCTATATACAAAGATTGACATTGATAAATTGCTAGTAATTGTTGTTTATGTTGATGATATCATTTCTAGTAGAAATGAAGAATCCACGAGTCAGAATTTTGCCTTAGTAATGCAACAAGAATTTGAAATGTCCTTGCTTGGTGAGCTTACCTATTTTCTTGGTATACAAATTCAACAAAATAAAGATGGTATTTTTCTTTTACAAACCAAATATCTCAAACAAATATTGAAAAAGTACGGCATGGAAGATTCTAAACCAGTATGTACCCTAATGGTAATAGGATGCAGTCTAAGCTCAAATGATGAATAAACAGTAGTACATCAACCAAACTTACAAATCCATGATTGGCAATCTGCTTTATCTAACAGGTACCCGACTTGACATCATGTATGTAGTAGGAATAGTTGGAAGATTCCAAGCAAATCCAAAGGAATCACACCTTCAGGCAGTCAAAAGGATTTTCAAATATCTTCAAGGAACATAGAAATTTATTTTATGGTATCCTAGAGATACAGATCTTACTCTTCATGCATACATAGATGTAGATTGGGCAAGAAGTGTTGATGACAGAAAAAGCACTAGTTGTGGTGCATTCTATATGGGTTCCAGGTTAGTGTCTTGGTTCAACAAGTAACAAAGTTCAATTGCATTATGTATAGTTGAAGAACATGTGGTTGTTGCATCTTGTTGTACAAAACTACTTTGGATGATGCAAACCTTGCAAGACATTCAGATCACATGTACTCCACCCATTTCCATTCTATGTGATAATATAAGTGCCATTAGTATTTCAAAGAATCCAGTCATGCACTGCAAGACTAAGCACATACACATCAAATATCATTTTCTACATGAATAAGTGCTTGAACAAAAGGTCAAATTGGAGTATGTTCCCTGCAAAGAATAGGTTGCTTATATATTCACTAAACCACTGTCCAGAGACACATTTCAATATCTCAGACAAAAGTTGGGAGTAGTTGCTGCATCATCCTGCTATTAAATCATATTTTTCAGAGAAAGGTAGTTATATGGGAGTTTCATGAAGCATAGTCACATATATATGGGGGTTTTTTTGGGCACAGTCATGTATATGTTGGTTTGAGGAAAAGCAGTCGGCCAGACTCATGAAAAAGGGGTCTGATATCGTTTTGTCAAATATGTCCTCTATTTGATGATGTTTACAATCTGTTGATAACATGTGGAAATATGTTGGTCCTCATAAGTTGTTAAAAACTTGATGTATATCTGATTGATGATGATGCATTGATATTTCTTACTGATATATGCAATAATTAGACCTGACAGTAAATATCTAGCATAGGTTTAGGGGGAGCATATGCTTCTAATAATGCATTGCTAGCATTATCTTAGAAGATCTTGGTATAGATCCGCATAATTTTTTTGATTCAGGTGAATCTTTTGGTGATGGAAGTATACAAGCTATTGATCCTGATGTTGCTAATGGTGCAAAACATATATGGTGTATGATAGTTGGTGATGACTATCATGGTCTTGTTTAGATTGGTTGTCCTTATTATAAATACCATGTATATCATTTAATCTAAAGGTCGTGCAAAGACCTAATTTGTAACCCCATTATGCATGGGATGGATGATGTAATATTTCTTGTTTTTCTCATGTATAAACAATTGGTATATCCCCTCTCAATCGGGTGGATGAGTCAAATTTGGTATATCCCAACTTGGTTGGGAGATGGATGTATGAGTCATTAATGATAGGAAGGTCAGCCTCACATAGTTGATCTATAGAGTCATTTAGAAAATCTTCTTGCAAACTTTTCTAGTTCTCAGGAGGAGCATGGACTCAATCATGGGAGCTCAATCAGTACATTTTAGCATTTTTCAACATGTACTCAGGAGGAGCATGACCCTTTGCCCTTGATGTCAAAGGAGGAGAATGAATTGGTGTTGTGGTTGCCATCAAGTCCACAGGGGGAGATTGTTGCCATTATGATGTATGTGTTGTACTTGATGGCAACTCACTTGTAGCAGAACAACTCTCTTGTATATGGGAACTAGATGAATCTATAAAAGAGATATTAGATGTGATAGAGTGCATGACACTTGTGTTTACAAATGTGACAAAATGGAGGGCAGTTCAGAAGTAATGTACAAATGGCAACTCACTCGGATGAAAGATCATGGTACAGGAAGTTAACAACAAAGAAGTATAGATCAAACTACAAAGAATGAAGAAAAATAGGTATATGCAAGTTCACCTTGTTCACTGTACACAAGTCGCGTATACGTACACATGCACTTTCACATAAGGAAAAGCATGTATATATTGGAGAACTAAGATTTTGGTCTGTGGTATTGGTCTAAGCTATTTAGTCCGAGGTATTGACCCTAGGTATTTGGTCCAAGGTATTGGTCCTAAGTGGTTTTGGTCCATGGTATTGAGAAAGGCCTAAAATTATATAAGGAGGAGAAGATCATTAGGCCAAGGTGTACAAGTATCGAATATCTGATGAAGTGTGAGATATACTATGCAAGTTATTGTCTTATGGTGCATTGCTAGATCTGAACCAATGATGAACCTTAGCGGTTGATGAGGGATTAGATCTAATGATGAATCAGGTTATTAAGGCTTAAAATGAATTATCATTATGTGGTTTCTCTCATGTATATTCTAGATCTGAATACTGACGCATGTATTATTATGTAAATGTTATGATCTGGGTATATCTGAAGTTTGGAATAGCTATAAAATTATGAACTAACATTTACATATGTATACACTGGTTGTCTTTGATAAAAGTGCGTACACACGCTAGTTCAACACAGGGAAGTAGCATATACCTTATGAAGAATGTTTCAATTGTTTCTACTTGCTGTTAGAGATTTCTGGGTTTTGCTCTCGTGACTGTATTCTGGTGTCAGTATTCTAAATGATCAGATTCAAGAGTTTCAATTATTGGTTTATGTATTTGATGATTGTATTGCAGCTATGATGTTTTTGATGGGTCCAATAATAAAATTGGATGAAACATGGACTTCATATTATGGTGTTGTGTTCTAGGAGTATCCATTCTGAAAATTAATGAAATATGGTCCCTGGTAGAAGAGTGAAGTTTTTCTATGGGGTAAACATATTAGCTAGTAGAAGAGCTAGGTAGTTGTAGTTACCTTCCAGTAGAAGCTAGAAAACAAGAGAAGGTTGTAGCCCTCTGTAGGTAGAAGCTTGTGTACTGGTATAAGTCGGCACCAGTAAAAGACTGTAAACAGATTTTTTTTATTATTAAAATAAGACAAAGATGACAACAGTAGGTGGTTTTTACCCACATTAGGTTGCCACCTTATATCTTAGTGTTCAGGTGTGATGCTTATGTGTAATGCTTTATTCTACTCTTGCTACACTGTCTAACTAATATTTGACATATTGGTTAAAGTTCAATGGATGACAAAGTGTGTAAATCAAAAGTTATCTACATATATGCTTGTTGGTTTAAGAACAGTCACATGTACATGCTAGTTCACTTAGTTGAAGTAACGTATACAAATATGTTTATGGAAATGAGATATTATTGATTTAAAAATAATGATACATCCCCCATCTCAGTATTATTTCCAATAGAACCCATTAACAGATGTGTTGTGACCACACTAGGAGAACTGTGCATAGTCCGGAAGATTGGAAAGCATAAGACAGGAACAAGAAGAGAAATGAGGTTAACCATGCAGATTAGAGAATATCAAATGGTCCAAGTAATTCCATATTTAAGGTCGGACGTGAATATTCTACCAAAGAATACATGGGAGTGCATGGGGAGGCCTATGTTATAGTGGTCTCCTATTCAGCTGCGCATGGCGAACCAACAGAAGCTAATATCCCTAGGGTGATTGTAGGGAATCAAAGTGGATATTGAGGGAGCAAGCGTGCTAGCCGATTTTTAGGTGATAGAGATTGTTGATGACATCAATCCCTACCCCGTGCTCTTAGGAATTGATTGGTCCACTCACATGAATGTGGTGATTAATCTAACAAAGTGCAAGATGATATTTGAGAAGAAGTCTATGCGCATAGTTATACCCTTGAACCCTACTGAGGGATCACACTACATAGTGCCAGTGTGTGACTATGAAAGTGATGACGATTTGGACTGCATCTAGAAGATAACTGCAAAGGAAAAAGATTGGGTAAATCCTACCATGGATGGACGAATTTCATTGGAGCACGAAAGCTCCTGTACTTTAGATTCAAATGAGGAGATAGAGCGATGGAAAAACCGATTACACGACGTAACCACATTGAAATATAACATGATGGCAAGATCATTGTGGTGTGTATCAATGGAAACAATGGATTTACCCACTTATGATGGATTAGGTGAGGTAGATGCCTTCCTAAACTAATTTGAGGGGGAGGAGCTAGAAAAACAATGTTTCAAAGCCTTGAATTAGGTACTGTGTGCTACACCCACGAGGTGGTGGGGTACACACAAAGGAAACTTTGATGACTGGCGCTGTAGGAGGATGGTGCATACATGGTTTGGAAAGCCTATAGGGTAGTGGACGGGTAGATACAAAGGTCAGGAGAGTCTATGCACACATCTATCTGGGTGGGTACAAGCATATGATAAAAAAAACTACACGAATGCACATGAACTTTGCGATGGGAAATATGCTGAATAAGCATGCATTGGGGGAGAAATGCATGTCTAGCTCATCAAATTGGAAAGATAGAATGTGGAAAGAAGGAGCACACCAAAGGTTATCCACATGGAAGCCTTTAATAAAGTCTCTGAAGCATTGAACAAAGTATTTAATATGCAATGAAGTGATTGGGACTTGTGCATACCAGCAGTCCTATGGGTTTATAGGGCGACATGCAAGAAACTGACAGAATAGATGCCTTCTAGGTTGGTTTATGAAGAAACATTGAAATACCACTGAAATATATCATGCCTAGTCCACACATAGTAGCGCCTTTAGATATGATGGATCACAGAGACTTGAAGGAAGGGATCCTGCAGTTGAAAGAAGAGGAATGCTTGGGACCTCATCAAGAGATCGAACAGGGTGATCTTAGGCTCCAACAAATTATGAAGGAAAATGTTTGCTTCAGGGAGGAAAGTGCTATGGTAGAAGAAGATGTCAAAAAGCTAGAGGAAGGAATAAAAAAGGATTTTATTGCTAAAACGGTTGTGGTGATACAGCAGGATGTGTGGAATTACGACGATAAATTTGGAGACTGCCACTGAGAGTTGATCAGTTTGATGCCTTGGATTGGACTATGTATTACTAAGGGGATCATAGATAGTGGCGTGAGGCTGGTATTAATGTTAAAAGGTTAACTATTCCTAGAAAATGTAAGCGATAGTTGGTCGAAACCATATACGGGTGGCACGACCACCTAACTATTTGTGCAAAGCGTAGTCTTAGCACTCCAGGTAGTTGAAAGGAGGCACGGGACTATAAACTACTCTACTCGACAGCTGTGCAATGTCAGGGCTAAGCGCAGGAGCGAAGTGTCATAGGGTTCGTGATAGCACGAGGGTAGCTACACTACCACACGGATTTGCTAGAAAGTGACTATTATAGTCACTATTCATGATGTGATTGTTCGTTTGAGATGAAATGGGGTGGGCAGTAGGCATTTAAGGTGAGATTTATGGGCAATATTTGGGAAAATATGCTGCCAAGGTAGCATTAATGGACTAGATTTGGGGGAAATGGTCAAACATGAATTCGAAAGGCACTATAAATTACAAAGGGCTACCCACTAGACAAAACTTGGTCATTTGATAATTTATTTGTCATGCACCTAGAGTATTCTAAACCAAGACCTGGTTAACCTGTTGAGAGTGTTGTTTGATCACCCGATAGAGTAGTTGGGGGATTTTTGGACAAACAAAATGGCTGCATCTAAAGAAGCCAAGGAAATCATACAAATGACCACCGAAGAGGCCATGTGGGCCATGATAGTAGAAGATGCCCCTGTGAGCATCGAGATAGTTGTGGAAATCCCTAAATCACTCTGCAAGCCAAGACACAAGAAAGATAAGTAGCCTATGATTCTGGTGTGTGTGTCCCCTCACAACCCGCTGCGAACTAAATTGACCATGGAAGAAAAGGGGAAGTTAGTTAATTTGGAAATCAATGAGGAGAAGGAATACCATGAGGACATCATGATAGAAGGGAACGAGCATGAAGACATGAAGAAAGAAACTGAGGGCACAGACCCTCTAACTAGGTTGCCCACGTATGTTCCTCCGTGGAAGGGGAAGGCGAAGGTGCCCTAGGATATTGATGAGAGTAAAAGCTCTCTACAGACTTCACTGCTACCAAACAATATCATTTTTGAAGGAGTGCACCTAGGATGAGTGCTATGTTTGAAGTTCAAAGATTGGGATCTCGCTGACCATAATAAATTCCCTCACTTGGTGACTACGCAGCTCATGAAGCTGAAGAAAAACACTGTGGCAGGAGTTGTACAGTTGGAGCTGCACAAGTGGTTGTGTGGCATCGAAAAGGCAAGCTTGTTGAACCAGTTCTAGGTGTCACATTGCCATCGTGCCCCAGTGAATATCTATGTCATCAAGTAACTACTTTTATTGGTGCATGATTGATTTTTGTGGCTGGATGAGCCCATCCCCATCACTTACCACCTAATCCATAGAATTACTTGACTCCCTTGTAAAGGGGAAGACTCAATAGACTTTTGAGAGGGTAAAAGCAGTGATTTGGCCATCTAGGAGGCCATGAAAAAGAAATATAAGCTAGAGAAGAAAAAAAGGGGCTACACAATCTCCAGTATCAACAACAAGGTAGTTAAAGTTGTGACTCAGATACTACCAGGTAAGGTCATGCGGAAGTGATGCATGGATAGGTGCCCATGCCGATGGTTGCACTTGCCAAGAAATGCTTAGAGGGGGTCCAGTTTAACTAGTCCGAATACTTGTGCGAGGACTTCCTGGAGAATTTCCATGAGGCACAGGAATAGGGGAAAACCTTCCACTGTGCATGGCTTCTACTGTCCATAGTGCTGGTGGCTGGGGAATTGCTTAAGGATAGCCAGTTCCCCCTAACTGAGAGGGATCTCCTAGAGGTTGCAAAGAACGCTTCGCTATGGGACAATAAAGATGTGCACAAGATCTAAGACAGTAAAATATTCTCGGTGTTTATGGAGATGAACATCAGAATGAGGATTAACTGCAAACTATAGTTATCGCCCACTGCCTATAACAACTTACAAAGCTTCACAGAGTTTAAGGTGGTCTTCCATCATGTCTACATTAGGGCGTGCAAGGACGTTGCGATGAAGTGGAATGAACTACCATACCTGGCCACAGATGATGTTATCTTCGACGTATTTGAGGCGTGGTCGCCAGAGTTGCACACTCCAACCACCTCAGCGATGGAAGTAGGCAAGTTGGCTACACAGAAAAAGAAGGCAAAGGAAAAACTATGATAATGTAGTCAGAAGAGAAGAGAAGAAAAGAGATAGCAGTAGCACAGGACGCTGCGTAGGCTGTAATAGAAGCACAGAATGTAGAAAAGAAGCAGCGCAAGGGCCAAAAGTCACCTCTACCTGAGCAGGAATAAGGAATGGAGACAAAGACAAAGGAAGGTGGCATATACCTACAAACATCATTGAGACAATTAAAGGGTGAGTGCCTGAGAGAGAAGGTGGGGCCTCAAAAGAAGTCAAAAGCATCTAAGACTTCTTTTGACCTGATCAACCTCACTATGGGATATATGCACAATATAGGGGAGACTGTGCATGATGTCATGGTGGAGGCCCTCCAGCAGTTGGCAAAGGAGAATTAGATTATGTTGGGTTTCCTCTGGGCACAGATTCAGGAGTTGAACGTGTGCACTCCTTAGGCTAGTACTCTCTTGACAAACCTCGCAGTAGGAACAGCTGCAATTGAGGAAATGTTACATGCCCACACAACCAACATAATAGTGCTACCAGAGGGGGAACTAGTTATAGAGAATAAGGCCAACAAGCCTATGGTGAATGCATTGAAAGGAGTAGGAATCAACATGGCTGCGCTCTCTCAGGAGATGCTCTATGTTCTATAGGATGGAGTTGCTGCAGAACTGTGGGCTAGGGAGGGTCATACGCTATAGGTGTTGAGTGAACAAAGAGTCAACATGGAACAACTAAGCTTGCAGCGTGATGAGCTAGTGGCACGAAACCGTAAGATGTTGCAAGTGGTTGAGGAGGCCTGCTAGATGGTCCCAAAGTTAGCCATCCTAGCAGAGGCACTAGCAGAGGCGCGCATCCACAGATTATGAGCAAGGGTGCATGAGGCATGAGAAAAGATGGCCAATGTTCAGTTGGAGCTTGTAGGTTTTAACCCTGCATAGAAATTACCTATGTACAAATTCTAAAACATAGAAAATAAACAATGTGAGAGCATAACACATAAAACACATATACACAAATATTTTCCCTTGGATCCCAAAACCAGGACTACCAGCTTGATTTTTCATTATGTTCCTTTCAATGTTACAATACATATTTATACATGCCAAAGCATCCAATACCATAGATAGAAAAACCATTGTGTCCAAAACCATGGACTGAAAATCATCACATCCAAAACCATGTCCGAAAATCACACACAAAACCATAGGTAGGTCTGCCCAACCAAATATAGGGTCCAAAACCCAAACTTTTCTATGGTGCTGCCCCAAACCCCGTAGGGGGGAGGGTTATCTACACCCCTCAAACCCCCTATGACCCCCCCCCTACACAATAAGTGCAAGGAAGGGGGGTCTTTTCCCCCCCTAAAAACCCCCTAGTTAACTACGTGGTCTAGTTGTGGAAAGAATATAACACAGCCCAACATTCTGCCACTTGTTTTCTTCTTTCCAAAGGGGGAAACAAGAGACCTTACTCATTTATCTAGCCATGCAATGCCCATTGTTTCTCTATGACCGTTCAGATGGTGGCCCTTACAAAGATGCTTGGGCGAATGCAATAGGCAAAAGTGCTTAAGGAGCAAGTAGATGTAGTGCGACACAAAGAGGTGGTTATGAAGGCATGTGTTGAACCATGGACTGATGAGGCCTTTGTCATCACAAAAATGATTGAAGGCAAGCTGGCACAAATACAGGGGACGAAGGAGTAGATATAGGGAAGTAGTTTAGATATCACAGTCTCTAAACAACACGTCCAGGAGATACAACAAGTAGTCACTCAATGTGCTACTGACCTTGCAGCATTTCGAGCAGAGTTGGGAGGTCTTCATGCGAAGATCTCCACACTGATAGAGTGGCTTGAGGGCAAGTCACGATTTTTTTGTTGGGGGCTTGTTGGGTGCAGGGGTCCCCCAAGGAATGTTTTGGGACTTAAAGTATAATTTTGAACTAATTTCAATGTAAAGACTCCGTGATTTGTGGGCAAGGAGTGCATTGTTGTAATTGAGTCATAGGGTTGTCTGCCCTTTCTTTTGTAATGTAATTGTATAAATAGAGTGAGGTTCTAAGTTGTAAAGAGACATCTAAGAATTCTAATCTAATCTAAGAGAATGAAGAATAATCGAGTCTAAGTGGAAGTGTAAAATTGTGTCTTTAGGTTGTAGAGTAGGAGAAGGCTTTGCAGTTGAGTGTGTAGAGGCCTTGTCGTCCGTAGCTGAGTGCGCAGACCCCTGCAACTGAGTGCAAAAGTTGAGTCTAGTCTGTAACTCTTGGGGAAATAATAAAGAGAATTTTGTTATCATTCTGTGTATCTTTTTCCTCTTTTATGCATCGAAGTATATTGGGTATGAATTGTAAGTTTATTGTTTATTTGCTGTGTGAACTCATATGAATGCGTTGAACAAGTGAATATAAGAGAAATATTTGTTTACGCAAAGTTAACTAATAGTGATAAGAAGATAAGTAAGATTTGTGGTGTACTTGGGGGAATAGCAAAGATCACTTCCTTAGCAACACGAAAGCATCTCATCCCTTGGTGAGGGTTATGCGAAGGTGATTATAATAGATCGCAAAGGTCACGCAGGTTGGAGAAGTGTGCTAAGTGACCTATACAAAGACATTTCTAGTTGGACGAAGTCGACCCCTTAGACATCTCGAGGGTGTAGAAACTTGATTCTAGCATCCCCCCATATTGCTTTGGGTGAGACCTCAACCCTCGCTCCATGGGTTATTGTGGAAAGGGCCTGTAGTATAGGAATTTGTTTGGCTAATTTACTTTGAACCTAGGTCAGGCCCCATTAAGCCAACATTATTAAGCTCATCATCCTTTGCATCTACTAAAGGGATTTCAATTTTCTTTGGATGTTTTCCAACAACTAGCTTTCTTTGTCAGTCCACTATTGTGTCCTTACTTTAATGATAGAGGCATTTAAATGCATCTCATCAATTTGAGTCTGTATGAATTTACCTTCTTAGATTCTATCCAACCTATGCATAGGTGCTAAGGTTCGCACTATCTCCTTGATCTCATCAAACTACAGTTGCTTCTCACAGATGTGAGTCTCACGTTGCTGCAGATGTGGGTCCTCCTATAGTGGGGCTCACATTTCCATCATACACTCAAAAACTTGGCTGCAATCATTAATTGTAGCAGCAAGAACATCCATATCAGCTTTGATTGTAGCTTCATGCTACTCATGGACTTATAGAGGGGTGGTAGGCTACAAATTCAGCTGAAGCTATGAAATCTGCAGTTGCAACTAAAATCGCACCTTTCCCATCTCAACCTTAGATTCTTTTACTACAGCTACCAGATTCTATAATTTCTTAACCAAGGTTAATTCTGCTAGAATATAGAGCTCAAGAAGCTCGCTCCAAACATCTGTTATCATTTTTGAATGTGTGCAACAACCTCTTCTAATTATTTTAGCACCTGCACTTTTCCTCAAACATTTGTTGGTTGTTAGCCTTGACTTCACTGATAACTAGTAATGCCTATTGTTCTTGGACCCTGAGCTAATCTCATACTCCTTGATGCAACTCATGCAATGATTGAATGGGGTGCACTACAGGGTTAAGGCTAAAGTTCTTCATATGCAATAGGTGTACCCTATCCTCTAAAGTCTTAGTATACAATGATCCCTCTGCCACAATCTTAATTTGGTGATATCCTAAAAATCCATCTATGAACGAATAAGCTTCCTACCCACCAACATTTTCTAGAACTTTGTCTGTAAAAGGCATAGGAAATGGATCAAGTACACATGCATCATTTAACCACCATAGGACTAATCCATTCCTATTCTTATACGAGTTCAATTATTCCTACCACGAGCATCTTATCGAGTTATTCTCTTACCTTTTCCTTGGATTTGGGATTCAACCAATATGGGCACTTCATAACTAACTTCACATTTGGTTTTAGACTGATCTTCATCATACCGAAATCTCTTACTATCCCCTTCAAGTTAGAGAACTCAGTTGGAAATATATCCTGATATTCATGTAATAATTCAATTGCCTTATCCACTTTGTTTTCGTCCCAATAGTTTCCAATGTTCACAAATTTCAGTTCTACTTCTATGTGAATATTTACCTATTTTGTGTGCACAAATTGTGAGATATCAAGGATTTCCACAGTAGGTCCCACAACTTTGCACAATCCCTCTAACTCATGGATACTAATATTCCATGGATACTCATCACCTTCTTTCATAGTAATATTGTAACATTCCAAAGCATGTTGTAGTTGTGTACTCTAGTGAGGTTGTATCCAAGTGATAGGATCTATGGGTGTTCGGAAGATTGTTGCTTTAATCTAATGCAGGAGCATGTGACTTAGAGGGAAAAATCTTCAAACATATTCTAAGAATCCAAAAAAAGTCTACAGGCAAGTGAGTGGGGTCATTTAGCCATCAAGTTCCATGCTTTCCTAGCTTAGGATAATCATAAAATTAAGAATACGATCAAGTTGTAATAAAACACTTTATGATAAGTTGTAATAGCTTTATAGCTTTAAATCGCTCTGTGTAAAAGGCATGATTTTTTATGGATAAGGACTGAGAGGCCTTATCTATTATTTATAAATAAGAAATAGTGGGACTCTTAGAGGGGAGATCCTGAATGCATAATCATCTGAAAACATCTCTCTCTATTCATCTAAATTAATAGTTCTATGTTAATTGATAATTGTATGTGTGTATCAGTCCAATCACTTTCTTCTAAGTTTGAAACTCAATGAATCCACATTATTTTCCCATTGATGCTTAGGCTGAAGCCTTTAGAATTGTTTTTCGTTCATATCGCCAAGCACAAGATTCCTGAATCATTTTATAGACTTCCATGGTTAAACTCTATTTTACACAGAGAAATCATGATATTTCCTTAGCTGGAACATAGTTCCAGACTTGAAACTTTATTGGATTTGGCTCATACCCATATCAGGTTTGAACTGATATTGCAATATCAAAAGTGGAGTGGGGAAGGGACCTTTAGAATTGCTGAGTGCCGAAGCCTTGATAGTCTGGACCCGAAACATTATAAAGAAGGGTCAAATGGGTGTCAGGTCCGCAAGTGTATCACGTTGCAAGTTCGGAGTGGTGAAGCCAAGTCCTTGGAATCGTGGGATCACTGATTGTAATGTTCGATATATATACATATATATTATCGCATCAAAGGAAGGAAGGAGGAAGGGCCATTAAACACGTTGATAGTGTTAATTCTATGGAATTAATATAATGATTGTTTATAGGCCGTGACTGTGGTTCTAGAGAGTTGATAGTGTATTTTTTTCCTATGGAACAAAGCCTCCATTAATTGTGTATATTGCATTATAAATGCATTTTCACTTGTTTAAAAGCAACGATAGTTTATTACTATAATTCCTTTGGGGTTACAGTCTCGATAGAGGATAAGGGCTCTGTGTTAGAAATACAGTCGATAACAAGGGTTGGGGCTGTCAGAGGAGAGTCCATAACACTGTTAGTTAAAAGTAAATGATTGATACTCCAATATAAACAGAGGGAGAAATTTGGCCTAATATTGAAGAAATTGTAGCTAAATTTGCGAGGTTGTCTATATTTCCTGCACCCAGGCCACCATTAGTGGTATAAGAGTAGCCAACTGACATTAGATCGAATCTCAAAAGCAGGAGAAGGAAAGTTACTATGGATTTCAAAGTTGGAAGAGGATGAGGAGGTGGTGGAAGAGGATGGCCTATTGAAAATGCTGAAGTGATGGAAGTTGTGCAACATATGCAAGTTAGATTGGATGCATTAGCCATAGGCAGAAACATAGATGATAGAGATGTTAGTGAACCTGAGATTGAAGGTGTAGAGGAGGAAGCTGTAGCAGTTACTCCTGAGATGAGGTTCTTTTGGTCAGTGTCAACATCCATGGTTGGACCAAAGGCAGATGTTTGAATATATGAAGGAGGATTGAATCCAAAAGAATTAATAGTCTGGATTAATGGCATGGAGAAATTCTTCAACTGTGAAGAAACATAAGATGAGAAGGAAGTAAAGTTTGTTGTCACCAAGCTAAAAGGCCATGCAGCAATTCAGTGGGATGGTGTGCAGATAGAAAGGAAGAGACTTGGCAAGAAACCAATCAAGAATTGGAGCAAGATGGTAGCAAAGCTAAAAGGTAAGTTTCTGCTAGGTAATTATTAGCAAACCTTTTGTAGACAAATGTAGAATCTTAGATCAAGATGAGAAGGTGGCTAGTTATAAGAATGGTCTTAGGATGGACATTCAAGATGAGATAAGTCTACTGTCTTCTAAAACAATAGAGGAAGCTTAACAGATAGCACTGAAAGCTGAAGGAAATCTCATGAGGAAGCAGTCTGCTAGAGGGAGAGGTACTTTTCGAGGAAGGGGAAGTTAAGGTGGTAGAGGAAGATCTACAACACCTAAAGATGGAGCTAGCAGTAGCTCAATTCAGCATGCACCCAGAGGAGGTGATGCAAGAGGAAGAGGGAGTTTTTCTAGAGGAAGAGGAGGTAGAGGAAGAGGCAAAGAAATAACATGTTACAGATGTAACAAACTAGGACACAAAGCATCTGGATGCCTAGAAAATGTAGAATTAAATATAGGAATGCCATTGTTGCTCAAGATGAGGGAGAAGCAACAGAAACAATAGTGATAGAAGAATAAATTATACTAGAGAGAGGAGAATATTTGGTAATTAATGAAGTTCTGCTCAAGCTAATAAAGGATATGGCTAAACCATCATAAAGGAAGACTTTGTTCAAAACCGTGTGCAAAGTGCAAGGGAAATATTGACAGATGATCATTGATAGTGGCAGCACTGATAATTTGGTCTTTATAGAAGTGGTGGAGAAATTGAAGCTGAAGAAAATGAAACATCCAACACCTTACAAGGTGTCATGGTTACAAAAGGGATATCAACTGTTTGTGAATGAACAATGTGAAGTGGAATTTCAAGTGGGAAAGTATAAAGATAAAATTGTTTGTGATATAATGCCAATGGATGTGTGTCACATATTTCTTGAAAGACATTGGCAATATGACAGAGGAGCCATGTAGAATTTTCTCTACAAATCAACTAGCTCACTGATATCATGTAGAAATTTCACCTACAGATTAAACTAATATATGCAATGTACTAAAGCATAATACTATATCAACATCTACCATAAAATTTGCGGAAGCTTAATCAAACATGAGCAACATCAAGCATGAAAAGATATAACTTAGAACAAGAAGTAATCAACCATAACACAGAATATATAACTTGGGGAAAGCACCAACCTACAACCCCATCTTTGTACTATCAATCAAGTGGAAATCCTCAACTAGATACAAAAAGAATCAACTTGAAACCTATCCTGCTCTCTCTGCACTCTGATGATATAGATAATGGACTATCTAGGCTTGTATATATATGCTCCATAAGTCCTCCAAGCCCCTATTTCCTTTCGCAATTTTGATTCGGGTCCAATTACAATACACATTTAGATTGGCCAAATCATACCTACTGTCACCTCAGGTCCAACTACGGAGTACTAGAAGGAATAATTTTCTTTCCTCATGCAAGGAATATTCACTAGGAATATCCTAGCAACTGATAGTACACTATCCTTCCATCTAATCTCAACTGGGTCTCTGTTTGAACTAACATGCATCAGTGATCCATGAGAGAGTACTTAGTTATCTAAAAATAACAGTTGTCACATGCATGCAAGCATTAACAAACTGAATCTCATTAATTTAACAACTTGCTAAATTAATCTAACTAGACTTAACTAAGTTAAAACTAAGTCAACTGATCCTCTCAATGTAGAACTCATCCTTAATTCCTCAATCAATGGACCAAATCAAGGACACATTCCCCAATCAGTGGAGAAATTATAGAATTCTCACAAAGACCTCAAGTTTGACTTTCCTCAACTAATTAACTCATGGAGAATTAATGAATTAATATTTAAACTACTGGTAAGACGAAATTTGAATTTTACTTCGTATTTTAGACCAGGGACTACCTAAAAATAGGAATCCAATCAGAATTGCTAAAAATAGAACTTCTATTTTTAGCACTTACATTTTTCATTCCTTGTTGCCCAATCCAACACTGATACCCAAACTGCTATTTTTAACAATTTTTTGTTGCCACTTTTCAACACCCGCTCAACAAGAAAGGCTTCCTCTCAAACCTAATCCTGTACCTACGGAATGTTTTGGATGCAACACATCTACCAAGTGTGGTTCCTCCAGCAACTCTCAGAACAAAAAACTCACAACTGACCTCTCTATTGGGCTAGAAACATACTCTACTTTTGAAGCTCTACCTACCACTAACAAGTGCTCCCTCTCTGACATTTGCGCTACTGCAACATCTCCATGCATCTCGCACCATTGCACACCTCTCTGTGCTACCCTTGACTGTGCAGCACACTTGTGCCTCTTGCATTGTTGCAGCCTGCATGCTCTGTGCTATGCATGGATTCCCTGCACTGTAGCTCTCTCTACCACTCCACCCACATCTGTCTCTACCCAATCAATCAGTTCTACTACTCGTCATTGGGGCTCTTGTAGCAAAGTCGAATAAAAGAAGTTGTGTACCTCAAGGATCCTGCCCCTCCTCCTCGAGATGATCACCCCACATCGCCCCACCTCCTACCTGGAGGTATGGCTGCATGTGATCCCCGAGCCCACCTAGCTCGAAGTTTCCCCCTATTGGAGGTCTCTGCATGAGTATATGTCTCTACTCGTTCTGCCCTCAGCTTCCCTTATTGTCGCTGCTCCATGACCTCCTGAAGTTGCTGCACCAATCATGGCTCCTCCACAATCATCTCAGACTTCTTCTAGCACTGCATGTTGAGAGGTAATATACTCTCCCTCTCAACCACCAAGTCTCCATTAGTTGACTTGCTACTCAAGGCGTTGTATGCATCTTGAACCTTAAGAGCGTATAGGTTTTTGACCTATGAACCAATCTGCTTCAGTTTTCTAGTGATGATGTGCCTAAGGAAAACCTTTCCCTTACTGAAGACTACATCATAGCCTCTATCTTCCAGCATCGCAATCGACACCAAGTTTCTCTTCAGTCTTGGTATATACTTGACATCAGTAAAGATAAGGTGAGCTCCATGCTCCCTCTAAAAAATAACCATGCCTACACCTAAGACACCATACTTTTCATCATATCCATCACCATGAGTATTTGGAGATCTTTCTCCTCCAAAGTACCGAACAAACTCTTGTCACCGGTCATGTGGAAAGAAGCTCCACTATCAAGAAACCAACCACTTCCCACCATGGATTAAACCATGCATGCGAATAGTGTGAAATCCAACTCGAACTATGAAGCAAGTGCTTCACCTTCAGATCCTTCCCTAGATCCCTTCTTGGATTTCCTCTATGGACAATTTGTAGAAAAATGCCCCACGTCATGACAACAAAAGCATCACACTTTCAATTTGTTAAACTTCTTCCCACCATGGGAAGAACTAGATTCGGAAAGAGAAACCTTTTCTTTCCCCTTCTTCACTTTACTCACTAAGGCACAATTCTCTTCATCCTCCATGGATGAAGAACCATCTCTTGTGCTCCATATGATCTCCTCCTACATCAAATCCGACCATAGTAGTTCCCATTCTGGTAGTTTCACCCTTCCATTAGCCAAGTCCTAGTAGCTATGCCAGTTTTTAGGAAGGCTAAGGAGTTCCAGACTCACAATATCATCATATGTTGTCACGATTCCTACACTTCTAGGCTCATCCTTGCATGAGGTGAACTTGTTCAGATACATAGAGATCGTGTCATCTTTTTCACACTTGATCTTTCAAAGTTTGTCCTTCAGTGCTAACTTCCTTTGATCACTTCAATTCTGATAAAGATCTCTCAATGTTTTCCATATCGAAAATGAAGTCTCCTTCCCATGGAGGCTT
Organism: Pinus taeda; assembly: GCA_000404065.3. Classification (NCBI taxonomy): domain Eukaryota; kingdom Viridiplantae; phylum Streptophyta; class Pinopsida; order Pinales; family Pinaceae; genus Pinus; species Pinus taeda. The sequence goes on along the minus strand of APFE031248061.1, from coordinate 242,169 downwards.
GAGACTATGTGACTCCCTCTAGGATGATTTTCCTATGTCTAGCCACACACTTCTTCCATTCCACCAGTTGAGTAGCATTATTCGGCTTCGGGACTTCTTGATCAATGAAGTTCTTAAGGCCATTATCTCCTAATACTGCCTCCATGTGATCATTCTAGGCTATATAGTTTGAGCTGCCATCTAGTGCATACTCAAGCCTTAAACAATAGAATGCCATCGGTGAAATAAATGTCATAAGAGCTCAATTCAATATTCAAAAACCACAAACTTCAACTTCTTCCTTCTTGTATATTGTTCGTTGTTGATCACCTGTGCTCTGATAGCATGTAGAATTTTCTCTACAAATCAGCTAGCTCATTGATATCATGTAGAAATTTCACTCACAAATCAAATTGATATATGCAATGTACTAAAGCATGATACTAGATCTACATCTACCATAAACTTTGCAGAAACTTAATCAAACATGAGCAACATAAAGCATTAGTAGATTTAACTGAGAATGAAAAGTAATCAACCATAACATAGAAGATATAACCTGGGGAAAGCACTAGCGTAAAACCCCACCTTTGTATTACCAATCAAGTGGAAATCCTCAACAACATATGAAAACAGTCATCTTAAAAGTTATCTTGCGCTCTCTATACTCTGATGATATAGCTAATGGACTATCTACGCCTATATATATAGGTTCCACAGGTCCTCCAAGCCCCTATCTCCTTGCGTAGTTTTGATTGGGGTCTAGTTACAAAACACATGTGAATTGGCCAAATCATATCTGCTGTCACCTCAGGTGCAACTATGCAGTACTAGAATAATATTCCTTCCTTTTGCAAGGAATATTCACTAGGAATATCCTATCAACTGATAGTACATTGTACCTCCATTTGATCTCAAATGTGTCTCTGTCTGAACGGACATGCATCAGTTATCCATGACAAAATACTCAGTCATCTGAAAATACCAGTTGTCACATGCATGCAAGCATTAAAAAACTGAATCTTATCAATTTAACAACTTGTTAAATTAATCTAACTCCACTTGACTAAGTTAAAACTAAGTTAGTTGATCCTCTCAATATAGAACTCATCCTTAATTCCTCAATCAGTGGACCAAATCAAGGACACATTCCCCAATCAGTGGAAAAATTATTTCTTGTTCTCACAAAGACCTCAAGTTTGATTTTCCTCAACTAATTAACTCATGGAGAGTTAATTAATTAATATTCAAATTCTTGGTAAGACAAAATTTCAATTTTACTTCTTATTTTAGACCAAGAATTGCCTAAAAATAGGAATCCAACCAGAACTGCGAAAGATAGAACTTATGTTTTTAGAACTTAAATTTTTCATTCCCTCTTGCCTAATCCAACACTGATACCCAAACTACTATTTTTAGTAGTGCTATTTCTATCACTTCAATTTTTAGCAATTTCTTGTTGCCACTTTTCAACAAGCCATGCATGATGGAAAAAGAAACACCTACAAGTTTGGAAAGGATGATGTTAATCATACATTACTGCCTTTGCAAGAAGAAGATGTGCCAAGAAAGATGACTGATCCAAAAACACTGTTACTTGGAGGAAAGGAATACTTGAAGCAGATTGAAGAAAACATGGTATATTTTGTTGTAATTTGCAAGCCCAAGGTAATAATGACTTCTACTAAAGTTTCTGATTTACCCATTGAAATTCAAGAAATGTTGGAGAAATATTGTGATATAATTGTTAATGATTTACCTAATGAGTTATTATCTATTAGAAGAATCAACCATCATATAGATTTGATTCCTGGAGCAAGTCACCTAAGAAAGTAGCTTATAGAATGACTCCTACAGAAAATGAAGAGGTTAGGAAGCAGGTGCAAGAATTGCTTGACAAAGGGCTGATCAGAGAAATATTGAGTCCTTGTGTAGTGCCAACAGTGTTGAGTCCAAAGAAAGATGGAGGGTGGAGAATGTGCACAAATTCAAGAGCCATCAATAAAATCACAATCAGGTACAGATTTCCTTTGCCTAGAATTGAGGATTTAATGAATTGCTTGAGTAGAGCAAATTATTTTTCAAAACTAGATCTTAAAAGTGGGTATCATTAGATAAGGATAAGAGAAGGGGATGAGTGGAAAACCACTTTCAAGAAAAATGAGGGACTATATGAGTGGAGAGTAATGCCTTTTGGGTTGTCAAATGCACCAAGTACATTTATGAAGCTCATGAATGAATTTCTTAAAGAATTCATTTGTAAGTTTGTAATAGTTTATTTGGGTGATATATTAGTTTACAACAAGTCTAAGGAGGAGCACATGAGACATTTGAATTATTTCTTACAAAGACTGAAACAAGAGAAATTATTGCAGAATTTGAAGAATTGTTCATTAATGAAAGAGGATCTAGTGTACTCGGATTTTGTTATTTCTGCTGAAGGAATGAAGATGGATTTAGAGAAGATCAAGGCAATTATGGAGTGACCTTCACCCAAGAGTGTTTTTGAGGTAAGTTGTTTTCATGGTCTTACTAGCTTTTATAGAAAATTCATTAATAATTTTAGTAAGATAAATGCACCCATTATTGAGACCATAAAGATGGACAAACAGCCATTTAGATGGACTGTTGAAGATGAAAGAAAGTTTCAGTTGTTATAGAAAAAAATCACTAAAAGGCCTATTTTGGTTCTGCCTGATTTTAACAAACCTTCTCAAGTGAAGTGTGATGCCAGTGGAGAAGAAATTGGAGGTGTTTTAAGTCAAGAAGACCGACCAATAACTTACTTTAGTGAAAAGCTAAAAGATTCCAAAAACACGTATTCTTCTTATGATAAGGAGATCTATGTAGTTGTGCGGTCATTGAAGAAATGGAGGCATTATCTAATGTCAAAGGAATTCGTCCTTTATTCAGATAACCATGCACTATACTTTATAATGCAGCAACCAAAGCTCAGTCAAAAACATCCTAAATTGGTTGAGTATCTTCAAGGATTCCATTTTGTTTTGAAACATATAAATGCCCAATCGAATAAAGTTGTAGATGCCTTAAGTAGGATAAATGTATTGCTTCAAGAGAGTTAAATCCAAGTGTTGGGTTTTGATTTTCTCAAGGAATTATATGAGACCGATTTAGATTTTAAAGAGGCATTTTATGGTTGTAAAAATAATTTTTTGATGGATAGAAGTAGATGGTTGGATTACTTCTTACAAGATGGATTGTTATTTAAGAAAAATCAGTTGTGCATACCAAACTATTCAATGAGGGAGAATTTAATCAAAGAGAAACATAGTGGAGTACTTGTAGGACATTTTGGCATAGAGAAGACCTTTGAATAGTTAAACGAATTTTACTTTTGGCTGAAAATTAAATCTAAAGTGGAGAAGTATGTGAAAACTTGTAAAGTCTGTCAATATGCAAAGCGAAGGAGCCAAAACATAGGTTTATATATCACATTACTAGGTCCAGATAGGCCTTGGGATACGGTAAGTATGGATTTTGTTTTGGGCTTACCAAAGACTCAAAGAGGTAATGATTCAATTTTTGTTGTAGTGGACATATTTTCAAAAATGGCACATTTTATTCCATGTTATAAAACTAGTGATTCTTCTCACATTGCTAATTTGGTTTTTAAGGAGGTTGTAAGATTGCATGGATTGCCCAAAAGTATTGTCTCAAATAGGGATTCCAAATTTGTTGGACATTTTTGGAGGACACTATGGAAGAAGCTGGGAACTAAATTAAGTTTTAGCTATGCCTATCATCAACAAACTGATGGACAGATTGAAGTGGTGAAAAGGAGTTTAGGCAATATTTTAAGGAGCCTTACTGTAGAACATCCAAAGAAATGGGATCAAGTGTTAGCACAAGATGAGTATGCATATAATGACTCACCTAACAGGAGTACAAGAAAGAGTCCATTTCATACTGTTTATGGAATGCATGCAAGAGGAATATCTGAATTAAGAAATTTGGGAAAAGAAGAAATGAGAAGTCCAGAGAGTGATTGCTTCAGAAATGCAAGCAATACATGAGCAAGTGAAACATCAGTTGTAGGATAGAAACATCAGGTACAAAAAAAAAGCAGATATGAGGAGAAGAGAGGTGAATTTTGAAGTTGGGGACTCAGTTTTAGCACATCTCAAAAAGGAGAGGTTTCCAAATAGGGAGTATAATAAATTGAAGTTCAAGAAAATTGGATCATGCAACGTATTGAGGAAGTTTTCTGCAAATTCTTATGAGATTGAGTTACCCCCTTATGTTTGAATATCACCAATTTGTAATGTTGCAGACCTGTACAAGTATGAAAGAGAACTTGCAGATGATACAACACAAGATTAAGAGATCCAAGAGATTGACTAGGTAAAATAGTTACCCACGCCAAAGGATTTGCTACCAGAAAGAATTATGGACAAGAAGGTGTTTAAGAAGACAAGGGGATGAGAGTACTTTCAGTATTTGGTAAAATGGAAGGATTTACGAATTACTGAAGGTACTTGGGTTATAGAATACATACTATAGAAACTAGGCAGTTCTATAAATGAGCTCATGGACAGGAGCCCATGAACAATTTTTTCCTCAGGAGTTTGATGTAGGAGCATGTGACTTAGAGGGAAAAATCTTCAAATATATTCCCAAAATCAAAAAAAAAATATACAAGCATAGGAGTGGGGTCCTTTAGTTAGCAAGTTTCATGCTTTTCTAGCTTAGGATAATGATAAAATTAAGAATAAGATCAAGTTGTAATAGAATGCTTTATGATAAGTTGTAGTAGCTTTATAAATTTAAATCGCTCAATGTAAAATGCATGATTTTGTATGGATAAGGACCGAGAGGGCTTATCCATAATTTATAAATAAGAAACAATGGGACTCTTAGAGGGGAGAGCTTGAAAGCATTATCATCTGAAAACATCTCTCTCTATTCATATGAATTAATGGTCTTTTGTTAATTGATAATTGTATGTGTGTATTAGTCCAATCACTTTCTTATGAGTTTGAAAATCAAAGAATTTGCCTTGTTTTCCCATTTATGCTTAGGCTGAAGCCTTTAGAATAATTTTTCCTTCATATTGATGAGCATAGGCTTCCTGAATCATTCTAGAGAGTTCTGCAGCCAAACTCTATTTGCCATTGAGAAATCATGATATTTCCTTAGCCGGTAGATAGTCCTAGACTTGAAACTTTATTGGGTTTGGTTCATACCTATAGTGTGTCTAAACCGATATCGCAATATTGCAAGCGGATCATGGAAGAGACGTTTAGAACCATCGAGTGCTGAAGCCCCGATAGTCGAGATCCGAAACATTATAGAGAATGATGAAAAGGGTGTCAGGTCTACAAGTGTATCACATCGCAAGTTGGGAGGGGGGAAGCCAAGTCCTTGGAATTGCAGGATCGTCAATTGCAATGTTTGATATATACATATATATAATTGCATCAGAGGAAGGAAGGAGGAAGGGCCATTAAACGTGCCGATAGTGTTGGTTCTTTGGAAATATCATAAATATTGTTTATAGGCTGCGATAGTGGTTCTAGAGCACCGAGAGTGTATTTTGTTCCTGTGGAGAAAAGCCTCCGCCAATCATGTATATTTCATTATAAATGCTTTTTCACTTGTTTAAAAGCAGTGATAGTGTATTACTATAATTCCTTTGGAATTACAGTCGCGATAGAGGATAAGGGCTTTGTGTGAGAAATACCACTGATAACAATGGTTGGGGTGATCAGAGGAGAATTCATGAGGCTGTCAATTAACAGTAAATGACTGATATGCCTATACAAACAGAGGGACAAATTTTTCCTGATATTGAAGAAATTGTAGCCAGATTTTGACACTATCTATATTGCCTGCACCTAGGCCACCATAATCTCATAAAATACTTCATCAATGCATTCAAACCCATCTTCAAAATTGAATCCTAGAAAGAAAATCTCCTTCATTTCATCCTAATCAACAACCCTCTGTCGCATCTTCATCTCTAAATACCAGTTCCTTGTGATAGCATCCAAGGTATTAATAAAGATATGTGCCCACTTTGGTTGAGGTACCTCACCACATGCCTTAGTCCATCAAGCTAGATGTTCCTGTGGACCATCCTTTCCTGTGTACTTTTCAGCAAGTCAAGTGTTTGTGAACCCAAATCTTAATTTCATCATTCTACGATATTCCTTCCATTCAACAAAATTATCCTTGTGTGTACCCCACCATCTTGCAGGCTTAGCCCTGACCACTAGATCTAAGGCCTAGAACCAATGCTCCTTTGGTACATCCCTTTCAAAATGGTAGAAAATATTGACATCATCCAAGCCATCATAATAATTCAAGTTACGTACCTTAGTAGATATATTGCATAGTGATTTTGTAATCCAATTACATCACAACATAGAGACCTCATGCAACCAATTCTCCTAGTTTTCTTACTCTTCATCTCAGTCTAATTGGCATGAATTATCCTTCTACGAGCTGATCCTTCCATCAATAGTGGGATTGATCCAATCTTAATTTCATGTATTTATCTTATATATGTGCTCAATGTCTTCATCTTTATAATAACCGTGAATTGGTTCTGTGTATCATGCACCTTCTTCTAGATCTAATCGAACAATCACTCGAAGATAATTCTTTTCAAATACCATGCTTCACTTCTTTTAATTAGTGATTGTGTTCATGTCGAATGCCAATCATTCCAAAGAAATGCTCGGTATGGATTACTATCATCTACTATCTCAAAAACTTCAAAGTCTATGACTACGCTTGCACCTTCAATAACTAGAGTTACTCCATGCAGGTGACCCATTGGAATTATCTTTTGCTAGTTCACCATCAACAAATGAATTGGCAACCACTGTAACTTAGGCTTCACCGTGTGTTCCCAACTTTTCCTTTGAAGTACGTTAGAATCAGAGCCCAAGTCTAAGATTACTTGGTCCATTTCAAAAGCAATAATTTGCACTATCAACCACGTCTTCCTACCAGTTCTCTTCTTTCTTCAGTTCACCTTATTGATTGTGCACTGTTTTTCTAACAACTTATCCTTTCTAGTGTACTTATCTATTATCTCTTGCAGTCCTTCCACCACCTCCTAATCCTATAATAACCTCATCTAGGTATGCATAAATGATTTTAACACTGTGGGATCTAAATCTTGCATTGTAGTAACTTGCTCAGGTTTCACCTTTCGTGGGACTAGTGGAATTTGATTCTTATATGGAGAAGCATTTGGATCAGCAAAAAAATTTCTTGCCTCTATGAACATCTCTTTCTCTCTATGTAAATCAAACCAAACATTCTTCTCTTTGTCTCTTTAAAATGATAGATCTAATACTGGCTGTTTGCCTTTGACCTTGTCTTTGCCAGTGTTTATACCACTTCATGGGACTATGTTGATACTAGTATCATCTTGGTATAGCTTGGATCTCATCATCTAAATATTCTACATTGATTTTTGGTTCTTCTTCTCCTTTATCTTCATTATTAATTCTAGACAATCTTCTATAACATGATGAAATTACTGACATTATTGACAAGAAGGGTGAGTTGGATTATGACATTCACACATAAAGTGTCCTGGTTCTTCAGAGTTGTAGAAAATGATCTGGCCCCAACCTCTTCCAGCTCCTCCTCATCCTCTTCACCATCCTTGGAATCCATCGTGAGCCATAAGTGAGCCTTGATAATTCTGTGGGCAGTTTTCAACACGTCTTCTATGCATCAAAGCCCTATCCATCATCAATTCATAACTTCAACAATTCCTTTGATCATGACCAACCGATTTACAAAAGTTACAAGATTTTGTTTGGAGACTGTACAAACTTCTGTAATAGAGAACAATTATTTGTCGAATGCGATCTTGACACTTGGTAGATGCTACACTAGGTACTTGAACCGATGCTTGACCCAGTGGAATATTCTTGCTTCAACGTGTTGGGATCCCCCGCAACTATATAATTCTAGAAAACAAGGAACTAATCTTTGTGATGACCTTCAGTCTTGCACATCATGCACCAAACTTTATAATGTGTTTCTGATTTAACTTCCTTGCCCTTCTTCAGATCCTACAACTCCATATGCAGGCTTGCTAACTGAGGTAATATCATAGCTATGTACCAGTCCTTATGTGGTTAATATGAAATATGAAGAGTAGCATGGATTAGTAAACACTTTAGTTGTTGATCTATATCTCACATAAACTCATTAACCCTCCACTTGATCACCTTTATTTTGGTCACACACTAAGCTTGCAAATTCAGTTTCCTAAATTATACATTCAGTGCGTCCTTCATCTCAGCTAAAGAAGTAGTCGATGAGTCATATTATATTTGATGTACTAAGTAAGAACTATGTCCTATAGTACTGTAAGTCGTTGCACTTTTTTCATGTCATCATCGTTGACTTGCTGTGCCTTCCACATGGCTTATGCAATGAACCAAAATTGGTCACAATCCTTTGATCCCTCATCCATGAATAAAGGCCTTTTCACTGTATTCACCATACTGAATAGCAGAGGTGGAGGTGGCGGTGTAGGTGTATAAGCCAAAGGTGGAGTCGATGGATCTAAATCATGATTTACTAACTGCGTCACACCTCTAAGCGTACTAGGGCTACTTCTTTCTTCTTCACTTTTAGAATCTCTCAGTAAAGGACTATATTCACTCCCTACGAGTTTGTCTAAATCTACTCTGAAACACTTTACACTCCACATAGACCCAATCTGACCTCTCTTAAATATTTATGTAAAGGAACAACTCATTTTTCTCAAAAAAACATTTTAATCCAGTTCATTAGTGATTTCAGGTACTTATCTCTAAGACCTTTCAAGAATCGGTCTTCAGATTCGCTATAAGATACAAATGTATCAATTGCAAATTCATTGATTAAACCACCCAAGATTCTATCAGCCCAGTAACCAAAAACCCTTGCAATCTTATAATTAGATCCTTAAATATGTTTAGCTTATTTTGGAGTCCACACAATAGGATCATTATGCTTCCAAGTATATTCCCTATCCACTAATTTGGATAACCACTCATGTAATTTGCAAGGGAACGTCAAACATAAAACCTTGTACACTTTTGTGTAGAGATATTTCTGTAACCATATTTCTTTTGACAAATGTGAATTATGATTCTCTTGAGCTATAAACTCATTCAACTTTCGATCTATCCACTTCTCGATATCTTTCTTAGTTAGTCTCCATGGATGCCACATTACACATCCCTTAGGTAGATCCCAGTCCTGACAACATAACAATTTTTTGGCTTGAGGGGATTGGACCTAGGTTCAAAGTTAGTCGCACTAACCAACAAACTCTACACTACCAGCCCTTTCACCAATAAACTGCTTAGCGCAGGCTGCAGTCTTAGCCAAGGCAGTATTGGAGGATGCTAAAACTAGGTTTCTGCATCTAGAAGGCTATGTGATGTGGGGGTAAGGTGTTTCCTCAGTTTAAGGCTTGATCTAATCTTCACAAACCTTTATCCTCAAAATCCTAAAACTTACAGCGATTTCCAATTAAACGGAGTTATGAGATTCACCTAAGGGTCTAATCACACATAAAATAACATATAATAATGCATCCATATATTTGCGGTGTGATTGAGACAATAATAAAAATAAATGACACTCAACTTAGCATAAATATAGAAAACAAATAATTATACATTTCAGACAAAGAAATGCTTCAAATACTCTTTATTATTCTCGATCTTCAATACATATACTTCCAGACCCTACGCACAAATCTGTAGCAGTGCATAGACTCATCTTCGGACATACCAAGGTCTCCATGCACAAAACACCAGAAGCCTTCGGCTTCACCCAAATATAGAATATTAAAGACTCTAAAGACAAGTATCCCTCATAACATTGGTATTCCCTTCTCTTAGACAAGCTATGACACCGCTTTATATACTTTTTCCTATTACAATACATGGTCTGCGAACCATGGGTGAAGCTCAAAACAAATCAACCATTTACAAAATAAGGGGCTTTACCTTGCCTAAAATCCCCTTTGACTCTTAAAAACTTGCACCACTTACACTTTGCTCCTCAAAATGCAAAGACTTTACAATATCTTATCAAAATTTGAGTTAAAACATAGCAAAACTTAACCCTGGGGGATGTCGTCCCAACATCAACTATCATTTATGTAATTTGAAATGAGATTTTATTGAAATTTTATAATAAATAAACATTGTAACCTTTAATCACAAATTGTATAGTCATTATCTAAGTCAAATATGGCTAAATTAGTCCAATAGTATCTCATTGTAGCCACATGACTTGAGTCTTGGATATGTTTTTAAACCTTCAGTCTCACTATCTTTTATTTTTTAGGAAATAATTTCTAGTAGATGAATCATGTTAGCATTTTTATACATAGCTGAGTAAATATACCAAGGTTAATGAAAAAGTGAAAAAAATATAACACATAGTTGTGCTCTAGTAAATTCTAGAAGCCATATGTCTTCCAGATAAAACAAGTTGTTGTTTCAATGTACTGCCAATAAAGTACTCTAGTCAATGTTAGAAGGATAAAGTTAATGGCACTTGTTACAAATACCTAACTTACTTTTTCAACTCAATACATGAACTTCCCAATAAGGAGATCGCCAATAAAGTGACACATGTTGAAGAATATTCTACCTACTTTAGTATTGCGTTATTTCTAATGAGTATTGTGTTGGATGGAAGTTTACCCAACAACATTATTGCATGAAAATATCTTGATGATGAACCATAAAGGATGGTTCAAAACTTGGATTCCAAAAAATATGAATGTGATGACTCCGGAAGATGACACCACACAAAATATAATTCGTAGAAGCCTCAAATCAATAATTTTCACAATGTATAGGAGGGAGAAATTACAAGAATCTATCCTCATGATGAACCATGGAGGATGGTTCAAAACGTCTATTCCAAAATATATGAATGTGATGACTCTAGAAGATGACAACACACAAAATATAAATCATGGAAGCCTCAAATCAATAATTTTCACCCTTTACGAGTGGGAGAAACTACAAGAATCTATCTTGATGATGAACCAAAGAGGATTGTTCGAAATGTCGATTACAAAACTATGAATACCATGACTCTGAAATATGACACCACACAAAATATAAAACAGAGAAGCCTCAAATCAATAATTTTCACCTTGCATGTGAGGGAGAAATTACAAGAATCTATCCAGATGATGAACCATAGAGGATGGTTTGAAACATCGATTCCAAAAAATATGAATGTGATGACTGCAGAAGATGACACCACGCAAAATATAAATCGAAAAAGCCTCAAACCAATAATTTTCACCCTGCATAGGAGGGATAAATTACAAGAATCTATCTTGATAATGAAACACCGAGGAGAGTTCGAAACCTCGATTCCAAAAACAATGAATGTGATAACTCTAGAAGACAACACCACAAAAAATATAAATTGTAGAAGACTCAAATCAATAATTTTCACCCTATATGGGAAGGAGAAATTACAAGAATCTATCCTGATTATGAACCATAGAGGATGGTTCAAAACTTCGATTCCAAAAAATATGAATTCAATGACTCCAGAAGATGAAACCACACAAAATATAAATCACAAAAGCCTCAAATAAATTATTTTCACGTTGTATGGGAGGGAGAAATTTGAGGAATCTATCTTGATGATGAACCATAAAGGATGGTTTGAAACTTCGATTCAAAAAAAATATGGATGCAGTGGCTCTGGAAGATGACACCGCACAAAATGTAAATTGCAGAAGCCACAAATCAATAATTTTCAGCCTGTACAGGAGGGAGAAATTACAAGAATCTATCCTGATGATGAGCCATATAGGATGATTAGAAATTTCGACTCCAAAAATATGAATGCGATGACTTTGAGAGATGACACCACACAAAATATAAATCACATAAGCCTCAAATCAATAATTTCCACCCTGTATAGGAGGGACAAATTACAAGAATCTATCCTGATGATGAATGACAAAGGATGGATCAAAATGACGATTCTAAAAGAAAAAATGAATGTGATGACTCCAGAAGATGACACCACACAAAATATAAATTACAGAAGCCTGAAATGAATAATTTTCACCTTGTATGGGAGGGAGAAATTACAAGAATCTATCTTGATGATGAACCACATCGGATGGTTCAAAAAATCGATTCCAAAAAATATGAATGTGATGACTTCGGAAGATGACACCACACAAAATATAAATCACACAAGCCTAAAATCAATAACATTATTAATATTTTATAACCTTTTTTACAAGCACAAA
>APFE031248061.1:172432-218732 GCA_000404065.3 Pinus taeda | reverse complement strand
GTTGAATTAACCCATCGTAGCTTTCTCTACAAATAAGTGGTGAGTTATTTTTATTTTTTAATCGGAACAATTAGTATTTATATTAAAATTCCATACATAGTGTATCCAAATATGAAAATCAAAATTTTGCAACTACTTCAAGAGCACAACTCATTTACCTAGATACATAAACTCTGCAATGAACCACCGAAATGTTAATACATTTGAATTTTTTGAGGAGGGCAAGCCTCATTTCCCTAAGAATAATCATATTTAGGAGATACATTTAAATATAGAAGGATCCCAGTGGTTTGATTCATTGAATTTTCCAGAGAAGACCCTACTTGATGAAGTTGGTAGAAAGAAATTTGGAGTTCATTTAGCTACTGATAAAAGGGCCAAAATTTCATCTTCTATTACACTTTAGAACTATAATTTCATCTCCTAATATGATTTGGTTGTGTGCTTAACCAATGGTTCCATAGGAAATTTCATCTTTATTGGACAATCTAATTCCAATCACCTACTAGGTGTCAAAACCATGCATCCAAGTGTCTTAGTTAAGTTTCAGTTAGTGCAGTTTAGTTCAATCTCACTATAGTGAGACTAAACTAAACTAGAATAATTGAAACTGAGCTAAGACACTTTGATGGATGGTTTGGACACCTAGGATGTGGTTAGAATTAGATTCTCCAAAACTGCCACTTAATTACAACAACATAGAAATTCAATTAAGATGTTTGTTGGTCTATGTCTCATCTAGGCTTACAATTTAAAAAATTCACTTCAAGTAGATTTGTTTTTCTTCTTCTCTTCTTGTAGATCCTATAGTCTCGAAATTGTTTCAAAATTTTCTTCATGTTTGTATCCTTAAAATCTTATTTTTTCCATTTGTTGGTGTAAGCCTTCCATTGTTCCAGATTGTCTAAGAATGTCCTAGACTTCTTCAAAAGTCAACTTGTATGTGGACTGTTGCCACATGTCGTCTTTTTTTTTTTGTGATTGTTACCATCAATTTGCTACAACATAAGTTTATAATAAAAAAAATTCTCTTCAGGGCTCCAATACGTTAAAATTTCAATAATATTCTCATCATCCAAGATGGCTTCAACATGGATTTATGTAGCTTCTAGACATAATTTATCAAGGGATGGTGTTTAAATCCATGCTGCAAAGAACTTTAACTCTTCTTCATAATGGTTATGTGTACTTGCACATTGGAAATCAATTTTGGAATTAAGAATATTTTCATAACCACCTTAGCTTTGTTTATTCCTCTTTGTAACAAGAGCTTTCTCATGTTGCACTTCCAACACTTCTTCTGCCTCTATCTTTGTTTCCTCTTTGTGGGCTTCCTTCTTTGCCTTTGTCTCTATATTTTTCTTTGTTTCCTCTTTGTGGGCTTCCCTCTCTACCTCTGCCTCTATCTCTATCTCTGTTTCCTCTTTGTGTGCTTCCTTATTTTCCTTTGCCTATATCTTTGTCGCTATCTCTTCTACTTCTTTGCTAACTTGTGTTGTTGTAGATAGCCTATCTTCCACTTGCTTTTCATATTCAAGTGGATTTTTCTAATGGAATAACATGATATCCTTTTTTTGTTGCATCATTTGCAACCATTCATGATTAATCAACAATTCTTCATCAAATTCTTCCTTAATAATATTAATTGCTCAATTTGGCATAACATTGACTACTCCCATGACAACTTTACTGTCATCAGCAAGCTCTGCTGTTGGATTCACCAAATTGTCATGAGCAACCTCTAATGTTGGACTCACCAAATTGTTATCAACAAGTTTTGTTGTTGGATTCACTAGATTTTCATCCACTTGTAACTTTGCATAGTGGGATTCACGAGCATCTATGTTCTCCTTCTCTGCGTCTTCAACGAATTCTTCACTCATCATCCACTTATGGTTGAGCACATTGGGATTCATCAATTTTTTCATGTTCAACTTGATTACTCCCCCTTACATGGAAACTCCCCTTAAAGGTATCTCAGGCCTCCTTGGTTGTCTTGGCATCTAAAATCAAGGGAAGATTATTGTCATCCATATATTATTTTATGCATTTCAATGCAAAGGAATTATTTTTCCTTTTCACTTCAAATTATTTCAAAAAAGCTTCATACATCTCTAGCAACTACTTCAACTTTCTTAACCTCTTGGATTGTCCCATTTTTGTGGCTCAACAACTAAATTAAATTAGAAAAATAACAGATTCTTTGCAATCAACTTTCACTATAACATCAATGGCGTTCCTCTTAAAAATGACTATTCTCCCAACAACATGCTCATGTAGATTCCACTTAAGACAGTCTATTTTTTGCATCTAGGAAAAACCCGTTTAAAAAAATTCAATTAAAATTTCCAATCAAATAAGGCCCTATATAACCAATCACCAAAATCCCTATCCTTTTTTAAATTTGAGAAATTCCCAAATATGAGAGGGCCTTCAATGTTTACCGAAAAAGCTCCATCCTTTCGGCTTCGCACCTTGTCGGCTTTCATTCCTGCCTTTATTCTACTTATGCTATATGCTATTCTACTTCGCTAGCAACTCCTCGAGAAGGAAAGAAACATAGGCTCAGCTCAAAGCAAACTACGGCTCGAAATAAGCCAAGATTAATAAGCCCTCTATGATTTTTTTTTAAGAAATGGTCCCTCTTGAAATGATCGATGTGAAATGGTTATTTCTTTTGAATAAACCTTCTTAAAAAATCACATATGACCTTTTAAATGGAGTTGTTTATAATGCGATGATGGAATTTGGCGGAAGAAATTGAGTTTAAATTTTGATTTGTTGCAGTTAAAATGGTTTTTTAACTGTATATTTGGATTCAGCACCCTGGAAAACCCCGGGATTCTTTGATTGTGCAGAAACTAGCTATCAAACTTGCGATTCCAATAAATTGCTGCCGAATTTTGACCAGAAAAGCCACCAAAAAAGCTTTCAAAAAATCGCGTTAAAGACAACTGCGCGTTAAATTATTTTTCTGACAAAAATACTAACCGTAGCTCAACGAAATGCTTCGGCAAAAAAATTACATTTTATAAGAAACTTCATTTTTAAAAACATAAAACTTAAAAGTAAAACTCTTTGACAGCCTTCTGTTTGATACTTGACATTTCTTGCCTCGTGCCACTCGAGATTTTCAAAAGTAAAAAAATCAGGTTATGTGCTTCAAAATTAATTCGTATGAGAGATGACTTGGAGGCTTTGTCGAGAAACAGAATGAGTTATCACACCTTAAAATTGTCGGCGCACTTTACGATGGCGTACGGCAGCGTTGCAATGTAGTTTGAGTGAATTTCGTTAAGGTTCCAGGTTCAACGCACGTGCTTTCTGGGCATAGGTGTGTTGAGTACTGGAAGAAATTATTTCTAATAAAATTTTGGTCTTCTTCTCGCGAACCAGATTTCTCTCTGCTGCTTCTGCGCAGAAGGATTTTTCAAATTTCTGCCCTTTCTCAAAGAGTATTATGCAGGCTCATCACTTCTCTCTACTATTTTTACTTCGCTCATATCATTGCTGTCAAGGAGTCTTATGCAAATTAGTTTTGATACTATGAAAAAATACTCTTAGTTTTGATACTATGAAAAAATACACTGCGGATTCAGATATTGCTCTTCTCATTATTCAAAATAGGTTAAATATAATTACATGCAAAACATCTATAATAAAAGTCTGCAATAAGATTGAACGAAAACTCAACCGAACTAGACTTAACTCTAAGTAACTGTGACACGTGAATGGAAAATTACCACACCTAGCAATTTATTGAAATTAAATTCTCCAACAATTTTTTGTTGCAATTTGCCTATATAATTGCATTTTATGTTACAATTTAATTCTTTATTGAACCAACATTTTCATAACAACCATCAAAATTGACACAACATTTATGTGATGGAGTTGAACGCGAGCTAGCTCTTGTTGCATTCACTGCATAAATTCTACCCACTATGGGGGAGAAGTTTTCCCGAGTTCCTTCTATGCCATACAGCCAATACGAAGGATTAAATGCACGGTGAGGATTCGATTCCAAATCGCGGAAACAAAAAACAATACTCGAAACTTCGCTGAGACATGTAGAGTTGACCTTGCAGCTTGAAACTCACAAAAAAGCCAAAGTAGATAACATAGAACACCAATTAAAGATCAAACCCACCTACACATAATGGGAAATTCACAAATACTAGGGAAAAGAATATCCCAGGCCCCAATGCGAAAAGGCGATCCCAAGCCCCAACGAAAAGAATCAAGAAACCAGAAGAAGAATCTTAGAGTGAAAAAAATAGACGTCACCTCAATCTCCTTGAACATGAATTCTTGCAACATCAGATCAGACAACTCATGCCAAAGCACAACTAAAGTAATTAGGGTCAACTCATATGAATTCCCATCCATGCTCATTCATTATCCCCTTAAATTTTCCACTGTCACCTCCTCTGTAATCTGCACACATGGATGGATGAGATATCCACTCCCTCGAAAAAAAAAATATAGCGACCATCCGTTCACCATATCTCGCTATATTCTATCACCAAATTTACCTTTTCTTTGATAAGGGTGTAGTCATGGGACGGGGTGATAACCGATTGTATCGTAAATAAGTGGCGTAATCATGGAAGGGGGTGATAATAAATTTGATCGTAAATAATTGTTTATGGCCGGCCACGCTTTCTTCTTTGTTTGACATTACATTTTCTATGGATTTATTAGGTCTCAGAAATATGAAAGGATTCTTAATCGAAAAGTTGATCGAGAAGAATCTGAATATGATGGATAATAATTGAATTGAGAAATGGATCCTTAGGGCTACTTTCATTCCTAATATGGCTTAGTATAATTTTGGAATCTCATACTATAAGAATCATTTCATTTCTATTAGTTAGAGTTAGAGAGTGACCTTGAAAACATCCATATGCTTCTACTTCAAATTCCAATTGAAACTAATTTCCATATCTATTGGTTCTTAGGGGTGGTCATCTACGAGCCCTAAATAAGTGTTTTTTAGCATGAAACAAGATTCATAATGATAACAATAGAATAATTGGTGTATGACACACCCTTGTTTGTCGCACAACTGTCCCACATTCCTAAAAGGATTTCAATCCTAAAGTTTAAGGAGATGTACATGTGTAAAATTGGTATCTAGACTGGTTGGGAGCATGGTTTATTATTCCATATACCCATGACACTAGAGAATTGAATCTACTTTGTACAGGGTGTCAATTGCCTACAAATGCCATTGTCATTAAAAGTTTCATCTTGACTATAAAAAAATGCTTTATTTATATGTCTTTTCCATCTCAACTATTTATATCCCTGTGTCATCTAGATTAAACCACAAATTAATGCATAAACCAAACCATACTAATCCCTTCTTGTTGGCCATTGTCATTAAAAGTTTCATCTTGACTATAAAAAAATTTCTTTATTTATATGTCTTTTCCATCTCAATATTTATATCCCTATGTCATCTCAACTAAACCACAAATTAATGCATAAACCAAACCATACTAATCCCTTCTTGTTGGCCATTGTCATTAAAAGTTTCATCTTGACTCTAAAAAAATGCTTTATTTATATGTCTTTTCAATCTCAACTAAAAATACTTTATTTATATCCCTGTGCCATCTCAACTAAACCACAAATTAATGCATAAACCAAACCATTCTAATCCCTTCTTATTGGAAATCGTAACTACTCTTGCATGAAGATCTAGCAAGATCCAAATCGAGTGATGCATGAAGATATAAGATGAGTTAAGTGAAGTCTAGATTTAGAGTGTGATTTAACTGAGTTAAGTGATTTAACATTATTTAGATCATGTTTGATTGGTGTAGCTTTGATCTGCTACCAACTCCTATGTTTATTTGTGAATATTTTGATCATTGGGTTATCAAAATGATAACTTTCCTTCGAGGTAAAGATTTAGTTGAGTATGAGTCTAATAAAACATATGATTAAGTATGTGATTCTTTAAAATTCAATTTTATAAAATAACCATTGGATGATAATTTTTTGTGCAAGGTAGCAAAAGCTACAATTTCCAGGGAAGCATGGAAGATCCTAGAAGTAGAGTTTGGCATAAAAGAAATTGACATGCAACAATAAGACATGTCACAATATGTTGAGTTAGTAACAGATGTGAGAGTAGATGAGAAATACTTTGAGAGGACAATGGAGCTTGGATAATCCCACTCAAAAGAGGATGATGATCGTCAAGACCATAAAAGTGAAATCAATTATGCAGACATGCATATAGATGAAGAAAATGTAGTAGAGATTACAGAGAGTGAAGTTCAAACCTTTGTGTATGAAATAAATCAAGAGCATATAAATACTCAAGGAGTCCACTATAACTTGGATGTTGCATATGATGGTGAATCCTACTGTGACAAAAGACATGTAGATGATGACTACAAAGTGAGATGTGCATTGGTTAACCTAGCCAGAAATTATGAACTTGGTAAACTTGATATTTCCAATGAGTACATGGAAGCTTAGATATCCCACCTTAGGGTTGATGATCACTATCATAATGAAATTTGTGAAAAAAGGATTAATCGTGGCAATATGCTAAGCACCATTCTAGAGGAAGAATTGAAGGTTGAATCTTCCAATGTAGCAACAAAATATGAAGTAATTGGAAATATTCATGAAGTCGTATGTGATATAGCTACAATTGACGACCAGGAAGATGAGAAAGTGATTGAATAATTTTTGATGTGAATATCCACTGACAACATAACAGTAGAAGCAAACATAACAGTGGAAAAGAAGGAAGAGGTAGAGAAAGAAGCTCTCACTAAAGAGCATAACAAAGATGTTTTAAGCACTGTTTTTTAATATGCAGGTATTCAAAATAGCATGGGCAAAGAAGTTGAAAACAAAGTTTCTAATAAGTTTGATGCAAATTTGAAGTTCATTGAAGAACGGATTCAAAAGCCAATTGAACAAATTGATGAGAGTCTTAAAGCAACAATTGGAATAAAATAATTAAGTGAAGTGGTGAATGATAAAAATGAGCATGATTATGATTTCACATGTAAGCCTAATGATCATCTTTTGTGTGCCTACTACAGTAAAAGAGAAATAGTACTTCGATGATGAAAGTGAAGAGAAGGACATGGAATTTTCTTAAAACAAGGAAGAAACCATTAAAACCATTTTTCAGCAATGGAGTTAAGAAGAGATAAGATTCTTCTATCAAGAAATCTGGTAGAAATAAAGTTAGGAATATGAAGCATGAGAAGTAGAGAAAATAAAATATGTTGAAGATGAAGAGTTGTGACAACAATCCATAGCTGAATAGATTTTTGAAAAGGAAGTTGTAAAAGACATGATCGAAATTTTTTCAACACAAATTAAGGAAAATTCAAAGAATCATTGCAATAACAAAAAGTAAAGAAATATGGAGGCTACATCAAGATCACACAATAGAGAATGAAGAAATTTCGAGGATATAGAATTTGGAAGAAGAGAAAAAGAAAATGAAGAATTATAAAAGTTTTGAGTCATTGTAAGCCTAGCTGAGACGTAGACTAGTAGACATGTTTGAGCAATGATTGACTCAATTTATATAGTAAGTCTAGTAAGGATAGTTGTGTCATGTTGATTCATGTTTGATTTATGTTGAGTAATATGGTTGTAATTAAGGCAGAGTGTTGCAAATTATAATTATTCCCACATGAATATATAGCAGGATCCTTGTTGAGTGATGCATGAAGATATAAGGTAAGTGTAGTCTAGATTTAGAGTGTGAGTTAACTGAGTTAAGTGCGAATCATGTTGATTTTAGTCTATATTTGGAGAAGTCCAAATTTAGTGTGTGAGTGCATGTTAATTTACTTTGAATGAATCATTGGTCACAAAGGGTTACCCCTCGCCAGATTCATTGTAATCAAGTCAAATCAAATTAAGTTTGTGTGATCAATATATTTTTTTGTGTTTCTCCTCTACTTTTTCATTACATCTATCAACATTCATTTATTTCATTTATTAGAGAGATTTGAAATTAAAATCTCACTTAAGACTTTGTGATATTGTTTGTGTGTAAATTTTGTGCTTCTTCTCTTTACCTTTCCATTACTTCTATCAACCTTCATTTATTAGAGAAAGATTTGAAATTAAAATATCTCTTCAGCAATACAAGCATTGGGTCACTCTCCTGATTATCCAAGTATCTCAATCGAAATCTTCCTAGCCTTCCCTTCCTGTCAAATCTGGAAAAAATTAAAAATGAAATGTTTACATACTTAAGCATCAAAGAATAAAAATATTTAAATTGAATTAGCATGGTGATAAAGAATATAAACAAAAAATAGTAAAAATTATTCTTTAGAGAAAAACAATTATGTGAACCCTTGCAAACAAAGGAGAGAAAATAGATGGCACTCCAACAATAGAAAATGTCACAAAACGATCTGATCAATTATAAATATTCGACCTAAAAATACAAAATAAAATCATTCTAACAATGAAAAGAAATTAAAATCATTGTAATGACAAAAAAAATCTATATGTAGTTCGATCACTATGGATTTTCGAAAAATAAACTATTCCAAATAGTATTCATGTTAAATTTAATAAAACAAAACACTAGTAACAATTTCATATTCGAGTTATTCCTCCTTATAACTAACCCACTAAAAATGTAGCGTACATTTAAAATAAAAATTTGGAAAATACATCCATTAAATATATTCACAAATAGGCTATTCCCCCACCATCAAAAATAGAATATCAAAAAATTAAGTAGATCAAAAAATAGCCTAATCCCTCACCCCCAAAAATAGAATATCAAACATTTCTAATTACAATTCTCAAACACCCATGGAATATCTTAGTTGAAAATAATTAATATTATTTTGTATTAATGGAGAAATGGTTGCATGGTTGTAATGTAACTCCTTATGTGAGGATTATTTCCTAGGTTGTAGGAGTTTGTTCTCACCTACCTATTCTTTTGAGATGTATTTATTGTCTCCTCTTTGATTAATTGAATATGAGAGCGTATGCTCCAGTTTGTGTAGCCTCTAGGAGCAGCTTGCTCACCTGTGAGCTATTGGTTAATCTAATTATTTTTTTTCTTTCCATTTTTTCTAACATGGTACAAGAGCTCAGATCTCATGAGCCTGATTTACCTACATAACCTTATTGGCTACGTTAGAGCCCTAGTGACTATAGAGCCTTTGTGGCTATAGTGCCCCAGTGGCAACAAAGGAGCTTGAATGCTCATATTTTCTATGTCTAGGTGGTCGATACTGACATACCTTACTCATAGGGGAAATTTATCTTTCTCAGAGGTCTCATTGTACCTCCAATTGATCACAAATTAGTCATCATGTTTTTCATCCTAACAGAAGCGATGATAAATGCAGATATGAAGGTACAACCCACGATGACGTGACCTTGCCTTAGAGTGATTTTCTTCATCGCACCTAGAAATCACATTTTTCAGGAAAAAAGGGTGATGGTATGGTATTTTATGGTTCTGAGCATGAGATTTAGCCATTTTGTTGGCAGATCTGAGTTGCGGACGCAACGATCATAGTAGATTGCTGGTAGATTGATTAGATCAGAGGAAGATTTGGTGGATTGGTGGCAGATCAAATAGATCTATGATGGTTTCAAAGGTTCTGGTATGTTGTGAGGTTATTATTATTTTTCACCTTGTAATTGTTCACTTGGTTAGAATTGACTAAAGATCGAGGGATCTGGAATCTGATCAATCCAAAATGAACAATTTCATGGAAGCTTATCAAAACGAGACTAACAAACTCAATGTGACCAATTATACCAATTGGAAATCAAGCTATAGATGTTTCTTGAGGGATCGAGCACTTGGTCGATCGTGAGCGCTGATGAGCAGAAGCTGATCATTTTGGTAGGTGGTATCGAAACACTAATACATGATTGGGATAAGAGGGAGAATAAGGAAAAGGTATTATTGAAGATGTGAGTTAAAGACAACATTATCCCACATATCACAGACTGTAAATCATCTAGTGAGATATGGACTACACTTAAGAACCTTTAACAAACATAGAACATCGATCGCGTCTTGTTACTCAAAGGCAAGTTGTTTTCCATGAGAATGGAGGAGAATTAATATTTCATTGGATTCATTACATGGATCAAGGGCCTAAAGGAAATATTGGGTGACATCGGCGAGAATGTGTCTAATTTCGATCTTGTCACAATTACATTGAACAGAATAACAGATGAATAGAATATGTTTAACAAAGGCTTGTTTAACAAAGGCTTGTTTACAAGGAAGAAAACACTTGGATTTGAAGAGCTATGAGGAATCCTGATATAGGAAGAAGAGCGGTGGCAGAATTTGAGACAATAGAGTGTTGAACTTGCTCAGATGGAAAAGAAGAAGCCATACAAAGGGAAACAACCACAAGGATTGAAATGAGGTGGTGTTGTTTGGAAGAGACAATTTAGAGGTATGTCGCCAAGTAACAATGGTGACAAATCTAACATTAAATGATTTTATTATGGGAAAAGTAGTCATTTAGCTATGTTTTGCTTTATGAAACAGGAAGATGTGGCTAGAAATAAATAGAGAAAGCACATAGGGCACTTTTCCGCTGAAGATCATAGTCACGATCTTTAATTATTTGTAGTTGATTATGCTCTTTCACCTCTTGAGGAGGATGAGGCTGAAATATGGTTTGTAGATTTAGGCACGTCATCACATATGACAGGCAATAGACATTGATTAAATAAGTTTGAAGAAACTACTTGTGGAGCTAACATATATGTAGGTGATGACAAAGGTTATAGATGAAGGGGTATGGTGATATTCCAATGATGTTGCTTGATGGCAATATCAGATATATTAAAAATGTGATGTATGTACCCATGATCAAGAATAACTTGATCTGTATTTCACTGATGGAAGATCAAGACCTACAAGTCAAATTATTCATATCATATTGTGTCATAAAGGATAGCAAGAAGGAACTAGTTTCATCAAGATTGCATGTGGGAGGCTTGCATAGGTTGAATTTCGAGAGCATGCCACACCAATCTCTAGCTTCAATAAGATTAATAGCCAAGAATATTTGGCATCAAATATTTGGTCATCTTAACCTACAAGATCTTATGCTCCTAAAAAGAAAAGGTATGGTTGATGGACTTCCTACTTTACAGGATGTTTATTTAGCTTGTGATGGATTTTGATTAGGGAAAATGCATAGGGAAGAGTTTCCTTTGAATGGTGATAGGAAGAAAAGAGATATTATGGAGCTTGTGAATAGAAATATATGCGGACTTATGTAGGCTACATCACTAGGTGGTGCATATTATTTTCTACTCTTTATTGATTATTGAACTACATTCTCTTGGGTATATTTGATTAGAAAGAAGCGTCAGACATTTCAATGCTTTAAAGAATTCAAGAATATGGTGGACAAGGAGACATGGAAATTTTCTAATATTCTCCTCTCTGAAAAAGGGGGAGAATACAAATTGGGAGAGTTCATGAAATTTTGCAGGAATCATGGAGTTATTCAATAGTTCATAGTACCTCACACTCCGTAGCTAAATGGAGTTGCAAAACACAGGAATAGAACCCTTATTGATAGCGCACTAAATATCTTTAAGGTAAGGGTCTATCTAATGATTTTTGGGATGAAGACATTAACACTGCATCATACTTGAAAAATAGGAGTCCAACTAAACGTTTCCACTTTAAAACTGGTTTTGAAGCATTTTATGGATATAAGCCTGCAGTGAATCAATTAATGTATTTTAGGTCAGAATCCTTTACCCATATTCCCAAGGATGATATAAAGAAGCTAGATTCCGTGGCCACATAATGCATCTTTGTAGGATATTTCACTGAGTTTAAAGCTTATAAGTTGTTTAATCCTTTAACATGTAAAGCTTTTGCGAGTCGAGATGTGTTATTTCATGAGCATACTGAGGAAGGGAATAAGGAGAAAAACCTTGAAGAGTGGAACATTACATTGTGGATTGAAGAAATAAATGAGGACATGTGGTAGCAACAACAACAACAACAGTAAAAAGAGGAAGAGGCAAGTGATGTAATCAGTAATTCAAGCCCGCTAAAGTCTGAAGTAGACAAATTTGAGGTGATTTCCTTACCGAGAAGATCAGGTAGATAGACTCAACTACCAACCAAATTGAAATACTATGATTTAATTTCGAACATTTTAAATGTTATTGAGCCCACAAATTATAAAGAAGGTAGTCAATCTCATAAGTGGAGGGCTGTAATGAATGAAGAATTCGAATCTATAACCACAAATAATACTTGGGAACTAGTTGAGTTGTCTGAAGGAAAAATCCCCATAGGTTGAAAGTGGCTTTACAAAACTAAATTTAGTGCAAATGGAAGTATAAAAAGTTTTAAAGCTATACTAGTAGCAAATGGTTATTCATAGAAAGAAGGAATTGACTATGAAGAAATCTTTGTTCCGGTAGCCAAACTAAATAGTATTGAAATGTTAGTTGTTTTAGCTACAAAACATCAGTGGAAGCTACACCAGTTAGATGTTAAGTATGCATTTTTAAATGGTGAGTTAAAGAAAGAGGTTTATTTAATGTAGCCTAAAGAATTTGTTAAACAAGGGTAGGAGCATTTAGTTTGTAGATTGAAAGAGGCACTTTATGGTTTAAAACAGGCACCCAAGTCTTGGTACAACAAGATTGATTCATCTTTCTTACAACATGGTTTTCGTAGGAGTAAGAATGATTGAAATCTATAGATCATGTATGATGAACAGGGGTAGATAATTTTGATGTCCTTTTATGTGGATGACATGATTATAATAGGTAATGCAGATGCATTAATCAAAGAAATCAAATTGCAAATGTCATAGGTTTCTGAAATGAAAAACCTCATAAGTTTCCATTATTGTCTAGGTCTAGAAATGTGGAGAGACTTTGGCAGACTTTCCTTACTCAAGGGAAGTATGCTAGAGGACTGCTCAAAATGTTTAGAATAGGATAATGTAAGAAAGCATTAGTACCTTTGCAATAGAACCTGAAATTGTTCAAAGGTGATGTCTCTAAGGAGGTGGACACCACTTTGTACACACATCTAGTTGGTCCTCTGATATATCTGACTACATCTAGACCAATCTTAGCATACTTTGTTAGTGTGCTAAGCTAGTTTATATCTAAACCTCTTGAATGTCATTGGGTAGTAGAAAAAAGTATACTGAGTTATCTTTATGGTACTTGTGATTATGGTATTTTATACATTGATTCATCTAATGTTACTTTAGTGGGTTTTTCAAACTTTGATTGGGTAGGTAACCTAGATGATCAATGATCTATCATGGGTTATGCATTTGGTGTTGAATCTGGGGTCATAGCATGGAGTAGTGAAAAGAAGATCACTGTGTCTTTACCTTCAGCTGAAGTCAAGTGCCAAGCATTATGTGCAACAAAATGTGAAGCTATCTAGTTGAGGAGGCTTCTCCATGATGCAGGAGAAGATCAGAAAAAGTGACTGTCATCAATTGTGACAACCAGAGTTCCATTAAGCTAGCAAACAATCTAGTGTTTCATAAGAACATGAAACACATAGATACTTAGTTTCACTTTGTAAGAGAAAAGGTCCAGTCAAAAGAACTTTTTTACTGAATATTATAAAACATATGACAATACAGCTAATATTTTTACAAAGCCTCTTGGGAAAGTGAAGTTTGAATTTCTTAGGGGGTTGTTTGGACTTCAAGATAATCCTTTCTCAATTAAAGGGGATAGTTGAAAATAATTAATATCATATTGTACTAATGGAGAAATGGTTACATGGTTGTAATATAACTCCTTAAGGTAGGATTAGTTCCTAGGTTGTAGGAGTTTGTTCTCACCTCCCTATTCTTTTGAGATGTATTTATTGTCTTATCTTTGATTAATTGAAAATGAGAGTATATGCTTTAGTTTGTGAGGCCTCCATATGGAACTTGCTCACGTATGAGTTGCTGGTTAATTCGGTTCTGTCTTTTCTTTCTAGTTTTTCTAACAATCGGATGGAAAATTCTTTTAAAGTTTAGCAACTTGTTGCATATATTCACTGATTTTATTTGTATCCAAAATACGTTCTGTGCAATGGGTGAGCCTATGTGGTTTAAAGCTGGGCTCCACCTTTGTGCGTGGCATCAAATCAGTTGATAAGAAAATATGTAGATGCTCTCGAGTCCTGCCAGCCCATATTCTCATGGTGATTGAAGATTTTAGCTTGACCGTGTTATATTTCGTTCAAGAGAATGATGTGAAAGCACACGTGCATGTTCATTTAGAGGATAGCATAGGATAAAGGAATAGAAAAAGGTAAGATGCAAGATGAAGAACCAATGATATCTTGAATATTTAGGTTCTGAAATATTGTAAATTATTCTTATGGAGTTGATTTTTATTCTTAAATTTTTTTATTATATTTTCTATTTAACTAGAGTAATTAAAGTATGATATAAATTAAAATAGTTGATAAATATAGATAGACATTAAAATAATTTATTCATACTTTATGATATATTATATAGTCGAAAATTATAAAAAATCATAAAATTTAATTAAATTATAACTTTTTTTGAAATTATTATTATTATTACGCCGTAAGGCATTCCCTCTGAGAAAGACGTCCCAAACATGTGACGTGTACGATCCTGAGCCATTGATTTTGTGTTAGACGATTAGAGAGTTTTCCGCAGTTCGTTTAATATGTTTTTTTCATAGAAAAATGTCTTTTTTTCCCACCCGCTGGAAGACAGAGAGGGAGGATTTGGCTATGGCTATGAAATGCTAGGCATCTTGGTGATGAAAATCTAACAATGACTGAAACGTGTCTTTGTCTTTCCTCATTGCGTGAGGGCCACGTAGCCTTGTGAATCTGTTTAAATTTATGCACGCTAAAGATCTGTTTTGTACATTTTGAATGAAATAGGTCGGTGCTGCTTCATATCAGGGTGAGGAGTTGAGGAAATAGGTTGGTGCTGCTGCATACATAAAGTGCAGCTCAAAGAATCAACATGTATACAAAGACTCAATAGTTATACCATATACCATTTGAATTTTTCATGTGCTTGTAGGAGATCCACAATTTGTTTCTATTGGATCTCAGCAATCTCAGTTTTGGCTTGCAGTTCCTGTTGCAAAATAGTAATTTGCTCTTGCATTGAATCAAACTGCCCTAAACTGACGAACATTTTCTGCAAATCTTCAATTTCCCTCTGAGACTCCTGCCCTTTTCTGATCTCATCCGGTAATTCTGCTTCAATCTTAATTACCATTTTCTGGAAAGCATTCGTACTTTTTGAAGATTCCTTTTGCATAAATTTTGAATCAATCTGTGATTCTAAATCAGTGTCTCCCATGGTCACAAAACTGGCAGTATGCTCCCGTGAATTCATTCTTTGACCCAATTTGCCAATTGTCAAGTTTTGAGGGATCTCATAATCTTCTTTCAGATTGGGAATTCCCATATGAAACTGTTTCATATTCTGCTCTAGAATTACCATATACATGAGAGAGTGGGCTGAATTGGGGAAAGAATCTCAGTTGGGGAGTCTGAAAATTGAGTCCACTCTTCAAGACCCCAACCTTTCACCCATTGCAATTACTTGTCTGTATAGTTGATTGCCTCATTTTGATCTTTTGTAGTAGGCCCTAATTTTTTCACTAATGGAAGATGATCTTATTCCAAATTTTCCAAGTGACAAACTTTGGAATCAGATTCCATAATTTGGAAATGAAAGATTTTTCATTGAGAGAGCTTGGATAGTGATTATTCCAGGTGAGGACAGAGTCTTCCCAAAACCTCTAGTCTTGTGAGATCCTATGTCTTGGTACTGGCCGAAAAGGTTTATCAGATTTCTTTAGCTTTTTTTCTATGTGAAAAGAGTAATGTTGTTTATGTATGCTTTAGAAGTATTGCTGACATAGAAGGCCTGGATAAATCTTCTGTAATTTCTCTGCTACCAGTGGTTTGTTGTTAGGACTGTAATGTACCTGAAAGCAAATGGCGAACCAATACTTCAATACTGATTTGACCTAAAAGTAAAAGCATAAATATAATAGACATGAAGCTCAAAATATCAAAAGTAAGAGCTAAAAGCATAAAATAAGTATTGGACACACTCTCACAAGTTATAGCCAAGAAGATTGTGGGCTTTTCCATCAAGCATAATGGCTTAAGCCAGCAGCATACAAAACATAACTGAAACCAAGTTCGTATGATACTGAAATTCCTAGTTCATACCTCAGAGACATGACAATAGCTTTCTCTAGCTCATCTATCTCTTCTTCAGATAATGAAACATGCATACCTTTGAATTATTCAGTAAGAAACAACCAGATGGTTTAGAAAGGTAATTCATAGATAAGTAATTGAACAAATAAGACAAATTTTGAAAGACCTAATTCGCTGATTCAATGGTGAATTTTATTCACAATGCAGATCTTTGTGAAGATAAGCATTATTTGGCCAAGAATATGGGTACTACACCAATAACAACTGCACAGGTATGTTTGTTTCATTTTGCTTACTCTCAATATTAGATTGTTAGGTTGTTAATAATAAGGGCAATTCCAGTTTAGGTGAAGTTGCTTAGATGTTCCCATGTTTGGGATTTTAGCTTGCACAACTTTTGAATTTAGATGATGGACATGCTTAATAAAACTACATATGCACCCTACATGCTCCACGAAAAGATATGAAGGTCTCTATTTATCTTCAGGGTGACGAGTTGAGGAAACAGGTCGGTGCTGTTGCATACATAGAGTGCAGATCAAAGACTCAACAGGTATACCATCTGATATGTGTCATGTTCATATTTGCCTTATGCCATGAAGTGTTGTCATCTAATTTATGTTTATCTTCTCCAGTTTAATGCTCTTAAATAGTGGTTGTAGTCACACTGTAAGGTGAATTAATATAAAGAAAAATTTCTATATTTGATATTAGGGGTTTCAAAATGACCTAAAATTTCAAAATGAATGCCTACCATCTCAAAAGTTGTTACATTTATGGCAACGTAAATATAAAGCTTTATACTATAAATCCTGATAAATTGAGTTGGTAACAACTTCCTTACAATGTGTAGTAAGACCTGGATTTAGAAGAAAACATGCTCACTAAGGGCATAGTCTACCTAAAAGTTGAATGCTAGGGCTAAATTATCATATACAAGTGTGTTCCATTTCGATCAAATGAGGTCATATCACGGAGGTGGAATCCAATATTGGAGGCCCAGTTCACTTGGAATGATGGGTTAAATCCAAACCACTAGACCTTACCAGACTACTGAACTGGGGAAAGTAATATTAAATCTAAAAATCAAACTGAGTTGTCATTCCTTTAGTGCCTCCAGATATCAAACATAAGTAAATAGAAAATCCCACCTTCACTACTCAAAGCCATCATTTCATTTAATTATTTGTTCCTCCCCCACACACGTAGGAATGAAAGATAAGGTCTGGCTAAATTTACTGCCCAGCTAATGAACTCAAAAGTCACACACCATTTTTCCATAATCTCATTAGCATTCATATCCTATGGTTTGTAGAACTTAATATCATGGGAGGTAAGAGTTTGATAGGAACCCCCACCATTTATACTCAGCATTCCAACACTTATTTTCACAATCTCCTTTTCTATGGTATTATTCAAGCTATCGCAGGCCCTCAAAACCTGGTTTTATTCTATAAACATAAAACTGTTTGAGATCCCTTAACCTCCTGTTAACGATCTGGATTAACTTGGGTTTCACATATCTTCCTAATTATTATTGAGGAGTCTCCAATTACAATTAACTTCTGATGCCCCTTGATTAGATATTTTCTAGACCTTGATAATATATTAAAATGTCATCACTTTTGCTTGTTTGCTGGTGGATTCTCCTAACTCCCAAGAAAACCTTGCTTAGATTGTGCGAGATATTACTTAATGCTGAGACTATTACTACAAGATGATTTGCTCATCTGAATATCTTGTGCTGAGATCATCCCCCTTATAAGTAAGTGCATTGGATTATGAGTTAAATGTTATATAGATGCTTATGTCCTTCGAATTCTTGATGCATTCTGTCTAGAGAAATGCTTTTATATTGATTTTTCAGTAGTGTTATGCTTCAAAAGGGTACTACACTCAAATATAAGAGAATGACTTTACAATTCTTCTTTCAGACTTTAATCTGCTGAGTATCTACCACCTATCAAAAGGTGGAACACATGATGGCTTATGCTATTTGAATTCCCTCTTTGTGGAGGTGCATTGGCCCACAAGGGGAAAAGTTGCAAACATGTTACTTAAGAGAATAAAACCCTAACATGTCACTTAAAAAGAGTAAAACCCTAATAACCCTGATTTTGACCCTACTTTCAGTGGCTTGATAAAGCCCAATTTGACCTTAACATTAGAAAAAGAAAATGAGAATAATTAAATTCTCAAGTGTTGGGGTTCTTTAATGGATAGAGGAGGACTGGGTCTAGGGATGATACTAAGTGAGGATTTTTTTAGTGTATTAATCATTTGCAGGACTGAAAGCTCAGTTGTCCCCTCGAAGAATTCTAAGGGTTATATAAGTACCACCTTTCTTATGGAATACAACATGGATGTGCAAAAGCTTTTTTCTTTTTATAAATACAGCCAATTAGGTTTTTCAAAATTTGTCTTATGTGTTCAATTACTTATCTCTGAATTACCTTTCTAAACCATCTAGTTGTTTCTTACCAAATAATTCAGAGGTATGCATGTTTCATTATCTGAAGAAGAGATAGATGAGCTAGAGAAAGCTATTGTCCTGTCTCTGATGTATGAACTGGAAATTTCAGTATCATATGAACTTGGTTTCACTTATGTTTTTTATGTTGCTCGCTTAAGCCATTATGCTTGATGGAAAAGCTCACAATCTTCTTGGCTCTAACTTGTCAGAGTGTGCCCAATACTTATTTTATGTTTTTAGCTCTTACTTTTGATATTTTGAGCTTCATGTCTATTATATTTCTGCTTTTACTTTTAGGTCAAATCAGTATTGAAGTATTGGTTCGCCATTTGCTTTCAGGTACATTACAGTCCTAACAACACACCACTGGTAGCAGAGAAATTACAGAAGGTTTATCCAGGCCTTCTATGTCAGCAATACTTCTAAAGCATACATAAACAACATTACTCTTTTCACATAGCAAAAAAGGTAAAGAAATATGATAAACCTTTTCGGCCAGTACCAGCACATAGGATCTCACAAGACCAGAGGTTTTGGGAAGACTCTGTCCTCACCTAGAATAATCACTATCCAAGCTCTCTCAAGGAAAAATCTTTCATTCCCAAATTATGGAATCTGATTCCAAAGTCTGTCACATGGAAAATTTGGAATAAGATCATCTTCCATTAAGGAAAGAGATATCTGAGAGAAACTTTGTTGATTAAAGATCTGAAATAAAATTTACAAAAAAGATGAACATAAAATATTGAAATAAACAGAAATAAACAAATCAGAAGTCAAATACTGGAAGCAGTATTTAGTCAAGCATTTGAAATATGAATGGAATACATAGATCTCATCAAGTAAGTTTGGCCACATATATTGCTGGCCATTTTCTTCAAACAGATAAATAAATCCCGCATTGAAAACTACAGGAAAATTATTATTGATTGGTCATACACCATAGTAATTTTGCGGAGGGCATAATCTACAAGACTGTATAATAAGAAGAAGAAACTCAGCAGAAAGTCTTCAATCAATAACAAATCCATTGGTTGTATTGTTGGCCTATTTCTTTATCTTTAACTGCTACTCTAATAGAATCGATAGAATCTTTGGAAGAGAATTCAGAGGATGAGAGCTCCTAGCAAGACACAAAACTAATTCATCAATCATATTGAATTATACGTGATTTCTCTATTTTCTTGTCTTGATGAGCCACGAATTTTGATAGGTTAGTGTTCTTGTATCGATGAAATTCAATAGGGATTGTCATATTGCTACTGTAGTGAGAAAATGCCACTTTTATATCCTCAATATGGCATGTGCTCCTCTGATCTTGAAGCAAGTCTAGAATTTCATAACAGATAGTGCCTATGACCTCCATTGTTTTTATAACCTTCATGTTGAGGCAAATCCCAATGCCAATGAAAGTACTCGGTGACTTCTAGGCATACCATTGATGGATCAAATGAGGTCATATCACTGAGGTGGAATCCAATATTGGAGGCCGAGTTCACTTGGAAAGATGGGTCAAATCCAAACCACTGGACCTTACTAGACTACTAAGCTGAGGAAAGTAATATTAAATCTAAAAATCAAACTGAATTGTCCTTCCTTTAGTGCCTACAGATATCAAACATAAGTAAATAGAAAATCCCACCTTCACTGCTCAGAGCCATCATTTCATTTAATTATTTGTTCATATTAATGTACATAAATTACCAAAGTAAATTCATAGGACTTCCAAATCCATCCAGAATAACTAACATAAAGCAATTAGCTATATCATGTTTATCTTTTGCCTGCTATTGCCCTCTCAATCAAATAGTATGATAATCTTGAAGAATTAACTTATTACTTCTCACTGAAAGAATTTCATCAGCATGTCATGTTTGTAAAATTGGTGAATTCTCTGATGACATCTCACAGTTCAAGCATTTTACAAAAGCAGATTGAAAACATTCTAACCTCTGTTGCCTGCTCTGCATTTTTTAAAACATTCCAACCTCTGCTGCCTACTCTGCCTTTTATGAGACATATATCTAACTTGTCAAGCTGATTCAGTGGTGAATTTTATTCACAATGTAGATCTTCGTGAAGATAAGCGTTATTTGGCCAATAATCTGGGTACTACACCAATAACAACTGCACATGTATGTTTGTTTCATTTTGCTTACTGTCGATATTAGATTGTTAGGTTGTCAATAATAAGGGCAATTCCAGTTTAGGTGAAGTTGCTTAGATGTTCCCATGTTTGGGATTTTAGCTTGCACAACTTTTGAATTTAGATGATGGACGTGCTTAATAAAACTACATATACACACTACATGCTCCATGAAAAGATATGAAGGTCTCTATTTATCTTCAGGGTGAGGAGTTGAGGAAACAGGTCGGTGCTGCTACATACATAGAGTGCAGCTCAAAGACTCAACAAGTATACCATCTAATATGTGCCATGTTCATATTTTCCTTATGCCATGAAGTGTTGTCATCTAATTTTTGTTTATCTTCTCCAGTTTAATGCTCTTAAATAGTTGTTGTAGTCACACTGTAAGGTGAATTAATATAAAGAAAATTTTCTATATCTGATATTAGGGGTTTCAAAATGACCCGAAATTTCAAAATGAATGCCTACCATATCAAAAGTTATTACATTTCTGGCAACATAAGTATAAATCTTTATACTATAAATCCTAATAAACTGAGTTGGTAACAACTTCCTTACAATGCGTAGTAAGACCTGGATTTAGAAGAAAGCATGCTCACTAAGGGCATAGTCTACCTAAAATTTGAATGCTAGGGCTACATTATCATATACAAGTGTGTTCCATTTGGATCAAATGAGGTCATATCACTGAGGTGGAATCCAATATTGGAGGCCCAGTTCACTTGGAAAGATGCGTTAAATCCAAACCACTGGACCTTACTAGACTATTGAACTGAGGAAAGTAATATTAAATCTAAAAATCAAACTGAGTTGTCATTCCTTTAGTGCCTCCAGATATCAAACATAAGTAAATAGAGAATCCCACCTTCACTTCTCAGAGCCATTATTTCATTTAATTATTCGTTCCTCCCCCACACACGTACGAATGAAAGATAAGGTCGAGCTAAATTTACCGCCCATCTGATGAACTCAGAAGTGACACACCATTTTTCCATAATCTCATTAGCATTCATATCCTATGGTGTGTAGAACTTGATATCATGGGAGGTAAGAGTTTGATAGGTACCCCCACCATTTATACTCAGAATTCCAACACTTATTTTCACAATCTCCTTTTCTATGGTATTATTCAGGCTATCGTGGGTTTCACATCTCTTCCTAATTATGATTGAGGAGTCTCCAATTATTGGTCTACCAATTCCCCTTGATTAGATATTTTCTAGACCTTGATAATATATTAAAATGTCATCACTTCTGCCTGGTTGTTGGTGGATTCTCCTAACTCCCAAGAAAACCTTGCTTAGATTGTGTCAGATATTACTTAATGCTGAGACTATTACTGCAACATGAGTTGTTCATCTGAATCTGTTGTGTAGAGATCAGCCCCCTTATAAGTAAGTGCATTGGTTTATGAGTTAAATGTTATATAGAATTGCATAAAACTTATTGTTTTAGGTTTGATGTCAATGATTTATCTTCAGTAATAATTCTTGACAAGTTAATGCTAGTGGGGAAGGCCACCCCATTCATAATGTCAATGATAATTTTGGAGTCCTCTGCAATTTTCATGTCTCAAATCTTTAATTTGGATGTCAGTTTTAGGCCTTTGCATAAAATGTGTCCTGCAATATTATTTGTGGTTTGGTCACATGCTCATGCTTGAGCAAATTTTAGTCTGGTCTTTTCTCATGGGTCCCTTGAGCACCCTCCCCATGCTCTGCCTGGGTTTCATTTTGCTCTCCCATCAAGGAAGAATATATTACCATATACATGAGAGAGTGGGTTAAACTGGGAAAGAATCTCAGGTGGGGAGTCTGAAAATTGAGTCCACTCTTCATGACCCCAACCTTTCACCCATTGCAATTACTTGTTTGTATAGTGGATTGCCTCATTTTGACCTTTTGCAGCAGGCCCTAATTTTTTCACTAATGAACATCGTTGCTTTCATGGCTTCCCTTGCCTTAATGGAAGATGATCTTATTCCAAATTTTCCAAGTGACAAACTTTGGAAAAAGATTCCATAATTTGGAAATGAAAGATGTTTTCGTGAGAGAGCTTGGATAGTGATTATTCTAGGTGAGCACAAAATCTTCCCAAAACCTCTGGTCTTGTGAGATCCTGTGTGCTGGTTCTGGCCGAAAAGGTTTATCAGATTTCTTTAGCTTTTTTGCTATGTGAAAAGAGCAATGTTGTTTATGTATGCTTTAGAAGTATTGCAGATATAGAAGGCCTAGATAAACCTTGTGTAATTTCTCTGCTACCAG
This sequence comes from Pinus taeda, assembly GCA_000404065.3. Lineage (NCBI taxonomy): Eukaryota > Viridiplantae > Streptophyta > Pinopsida > Pinales > Pinaceae > Pinus > Pinus taeda. The sequence goes on along the minus strand of APFE031248061.1, from coordinate 195,621 downwards.
TGGTTTGTTGTTAGGACTGTAATGGACCTGAAAGCAAATGGCGAACCAATACTTCAAAACTGATTTGACCTAATAGTAAAAGCAGAAATATAATAGACATGAAGCTCAAAATATCAAAAGTAAGAGATAAAAGCATAAAATAAGTACTGGGCACACTCACAAGTTATAGCCAAGAAGATTGCACTTGCAAATCTGATTTTAATGGAGGAAGAGATATCTGAGAGAAAATTTGTTGATTAAACATCTGAAATAAAATTTACAAAAAGATGAACAAAAAATATTGAAATAAACAGAAATAAACAAATCAGAAGTCAAATAGTGGAAGCAATATTTAGTCAAGCATTTGAAATAGGAATGGACTACATAGATCTCATCAAGTAAGTTTGGCCACATATATTGCTAGCCATTTTCTTCACATAGATAAATAAATTCCACACTGAAAACTACAGGAAAATTATTACTGATTGGTCATACATCATAGTAATTTTGCAGAGGGCATAATCTACAAGACTGTATAATAAGAAGAAGAAAATCAACAGAAAGCTTCCAATCAAGAACAAATTCATTGGTTGTATTGTTGGCCTATTTCTTTATATTTAACTGCTACTCTAACAGAATCGATAGAATCTTTGGAAGAGAAGTCAGAGGATGTGAGCTCCAAGCAAGATGCAAAACTATTTCATCAATCATATTGAATTATACTTTATTTCTCTATTTTCTTGTCTTGGTGAGCCACGAATTTTGATAGGTTAGTGTTCTTGTCACGCTGAAATTCAATAGGGGTTTTCATCTTGCTACTGTAGTGAGAAAATGCCACATTTATATCCTCAATATGGTGGGTGCTCCTTTGATCTTGAAGCAAGTCTAGAATTTCATAATAGATAGTGCCTATGAACTCCATTGTTTTTATAACCTTCATGTTGAGGCAATTCCCAATGCCAATGAAAGTACTTGGTGACTTCTAGGCATACCATTGATGGATCAAATGAGGTCATATCACTGAGGTGGATCCAATATTGGAGGCCTAGTTCACTTGGAAAGATGGGTTAAATCCAACCCACTGGACCTTACCAGACTACTGAGCCTCAATATTAAATCTAAAAATCAAACTGACTTGTCATTCCTTTAGTGCCTACAGATATCATACATAAGTAAATAGAAAATCCCACCTTCACTGCTCAGAGCCATTAGTTCATTTAATTATTCGTTCATATTAATGTACAGAAATTACCAAAGTAAATTCATAGGACTTCTAAATCCATCTAGAATAACTAACATAAGGCAATTAGCTATATCATGTTTACCTTTTGCCTGCTATTGCCCTCTCAATCAGATAGTATGATAATCTTGAAAAGTTAACTTATTACTTCTCACTGAAAGAATTTAATCAGCATGTCATTTTTGTAAAATTGGTGAATTCTCTGATGACATCTCACAGTTCAAGCATTTTACAAAATCAAATTGAAAACATTCTAACCTCTGCTGCCTGCTCTGCATTTTTGAAAACATTCCAACCTCTGTTGCTTGCTCTGCAATTTATGAGACATATATCTAACTTGTCAAGCTGATTCAGTGGTGAATTTTATTCACAATGCAGATCTTCATGAAGATAAGTGTTATTTGGCCAACAATATGGGTACTACACCAATAACAACTGCACAGGTATGTTTGTTTCATTTTGCTTACTCTAGATATTAGATTGTTAGGTTGTTAATAATAAGGGCAATTCCAGTTTAGGTGAAGTTGTTTAGATGTTCCCATGTTTGGGATTTTAGCTTGTACAACTTTTGAATTTAGATGATAGACATGCTTAATAAAACTACATATACACCCTACATGCTCCATGAAAAGATATGAAGGTCGCTGTTTATCTTCAGGGTGAGGAGTTGAGGAAACAGGTCAGTGCTGCTGCATACATAGAGTGCAGCCCAAAGACTCAACAGGTATACCATCTGATATGTGTGATGCTCATATTTGCCTTATGCCATGAAGTGTTGTCATCTAATTTCTGTGTATCTTCTCTAGTTTAATGCTATTAAATAGTGGTTGTAGTCACACTGTAAGGTGAATTAATATAAAGAAAAATTTCTATATCTGATATTAGGAGTTTCAAAATGACCCGAAATTTCAAAATGAATGCCTACCATCTCAAAAGTTATTACATTTATGGCAACGTAAATATAAAGCTTTATACTATAAATGCTAATAAACTGAGTTGGTAACAACTTCCTTACAATGTGTAGTAAGACCTGGATTTAGAAGAAAACATGCTCACTAACGGCATAGTCTACCTAAAAGTTGAACGCTAGGGCTACATTATCATACACAAGTTTGTTCCATTTGGATCAAATGAGGTCATATCATTGAGCTCGAATCCAATATTGGAGGCCCAGTTCACTTGGAAAGATGGGTTAAATCCAAACCATTGGACCTTACCAAACTACTAAACTGAGGAAAGTAATATTAAATCTAAAAATCAAACTGAGTTGTCATTCCTTTAGTGCCTGTAGATATCAAACATAAGTAAATAGAAAATCCCACCTTCACTGCTCAGAGCCTTCATTTCATTTAATTATTTGTTCCTCCCCCACACATGTAGGAATGAAAGACAAGGTCTAGCTAAATTTACTACCCATCTAATGAACTCAAAAGTGACACACCATTTTTCCATAATCTCATTAGCATTCATATCCTATGGTTTGTAGAACTTAATATCATGGGAGGTATGAGTTTGATAGGAACCCCCACCATTTATACTCAACATTCCAACACTTATTTTCACAATCTCATTTTCTATGGTATTATTCAAGCTATCGCAGGCCCTCAAAACTTGGTTTTATTCTATAAACATAAAATTGTTTGAGATCCCTTAACCTCCTATTAACAATCTGAATTAACTTGGGTTTCACATCTCTTCCTAATTACGATTGAGGAGTCTCCAATTACAATTAACTTCTGATTCCCCTTGATTAGATATTTTCTAGACCTTGATAATATATTAAAATGTCATCACTTCTGCTTGGTTGTTGGTGGATTCTCCTAACTCCCAACAAAATCTTGCTTAGATTGTGCCAGATATTACTTAATGCTGAGACTATTACTGCAAGATGATTTGTTCATCTGAGTCTCTTGTGCTGAGATCAACCCCGTTATAAGTAAGTGCATTGGTTTATGAGTTAAATGTTATATAGACTTGCATAAAACTTATTGTTTTAGGTTTGAGGTCAATGATTTATCTTCAGTAATAATTCTTTACAAGTTAATGCTAGTGGGGAAGGCCACCCATTCATAATGTCAATGATAATTTTGGAGTCCTCTGCAATTTTCATGTCTCAAATCTCTAATTTGGATGTCAGTTTCAGGCATTTGCATAAAATGTGTCCTGCAATATTATTTGTGGTTTGGTCACATGCTCATGCTTGAGCAAATTTTAGTCTGGTCTTTTCTCATTTGCATCAAAATTTCTCTTGCCCATTGTTAATGTAGGTACTTGTAAGCCTTTATGAAAGAATGTATTGTCTTTGTGTAAATTTGTTCTATTGTGAATTTATGATCACCATGTTCATCTTCATTGGAATTTAGTAGGGGTTCAAGGAATCCTTGTGTTTCAAATCTTTAGATTCTCTATTACTGTGACATTATAGCTTTAAATTTTGCAATTATGATTTTATTGTCTATATGAGTAATCATTTGCCTGGCTTCATTTTTATTGACACCACATGGTATCCAATGCTACAGATTTAGTATTAATCTTGTGAGGTGTGTTTGCACTGAATGCTATACATTTTTATCTGCTAAGACACCCACATTAGCCTAGGATTTTATAACATAAGAAAACCTTTAAATCCCGGCAAAACCTTCCTCGTGAGGATTAGGTTGTGTGGATTATATTGAGTTGTTTTCCCGCAGAGACTATTAATTTGCATGGCATTGTGCAGTTTATGTTAGTTACTTACACAACAATGTTAAATACAAATATTGTGCCTTGGCCTACTCTGTTTTGTCACTGGACGATTCAACTTTCGGTGTTGAAGGACATTTCTCGACGTTTTTTGTATTCCTTCATCTCCGGTAACAGTCTTAATATCCTTTCCGAGTTTTTGCTTCATTTCTATTTCATCCATGGACCATGATAGAAAATCCTCTTCCATCAATTGTACATTAGCCATTGAGCAACTACAAAGTCTTATAAATTTGATTCAAAATTATTTCCCAATTGAAAATGATTCAGTTATATATATGCTTTCTTGATAATTTAAACTTTATTCCTTTGTGTTAAACTAATGCAAAGTGGTGCCATCATGACTGTCTTGTTTCTAGTGAACAGAGTCTAGAAAATCTTAGATACAAACTTCAATAGCTTTGCTTATGTTCCGCTTGGCATTTTTTTTGTCGTCCAGACATTAAGAAAACGGAAAACAAGTACATGCATGTAGATTTGCATTTAGAATGCATGCAAAATTGATTTAGGACTTAGTGTGTGCTCTCTGCTCTATGTTGAAACAATTTCACTTCTCTTTCCTTAGTAGCTAGGATTTTCACTGCAAAAAAGAAAGTAAACGACTGTTTATCATCTTAGATTGCATATTTAGGAATTGTATATGTACATCACATGATCAACCTTAAAGGGAAACTTCTTAAGAAAGATCAACTGTAAAATAAATTTCAATAAACATAAAAGCACTTTGGAACCTAACACATACCATCTATAAGTCTAGGCTAGAGACGTATTCCGGCATCGTAAAGCCTGGTAACTATCACTTTCATCATAGGTTGGGTGATTCCTCCTCTTTGAAATGACAAGTTCCAATACAGACTTGTGCTCCCACGTACCGTTGAGTATATATTGGGAGACCACAGTAGGCTATATCCTTTATCCTTAGGAAGCCGTGTCTGCCACCCTATCGATCGCAATGCACTGAACACAACATTCGGGAAGATTGACTGTCGTACCATAAAAAGTATTCTGCAGTTTTGTGATTGGTTTGGTAATCCCCCTGTCTAGATATCCAGAGTAGTCACTTTCATTCCTTTTCGGACTCCTTAAAAGAAAAGGACCATTTGAGCACTTGTCACTTCAGGCTCATTAAAAATAGAAGGTGACTAGAGTCATCTTTAGCTTTTTCTCGACTCTTAAAAATTGAAAAAGCGAATTGTGTCAAAGCGTCATAAAATTTATTTAAATTGGAATAACCTCACTATTCCCTCGTTGGTCTTAGGTTGGGAAAATGGAGTCCACCAATCAAGGATTTACCCTTGGGGGAGTCCTACTCCCCTTTCCTCTAGGGGAGATGTTGGTGCACCTCATATGGCTACATTATCCCTCCCAGGGCTTGCAATTGGCCTACCAGTATGGCTTTCCTCGACCTCTGTCGTTCGAAACACCGTGATTCTTGAACAATCAACTCAACAACTAGATGATACTAGAGTTGCCCAAATCGAAGGCGACTAGAGTCATCTTTAGCTTTTTCTCGACTCTTAAAAATTGAAAAAACAAGTTGTGTCAAAGCGTCATAAAATTTATTCAAATCAGAATAACATCGTTTCTCCCTCATTGGTCTCAGGTTAAGAAAATGGAGTCCACCAATCAAGGATTTCCCCTTGCGGGAATCCTACTCCCTTTTCCTCTAGGGGAGATGTTCATGTACCTCATATGGCTACATTATCCCTTCCAGGGCTTGCAATTCGCCCATCAGTATGGCTTTTCTCGACCTCTGTCATTCAAAACACCATGATTCTTGGGCAATCAAATCAGCAGCTAGCTGATACTAGAGTTACCACCAAACCTTCTACTTCGTTTGTTTCTCCCTCTCCTTCTTCCTCTTTGTTTGGTGGAACTATGCTTCAAAAAAATTGATCGTATAAAAGTTGTTGTAATAGATATCTTTGTTCATTATGTTTACAAGCTTAAAGGCCCACTCATTTAGAAACAAAATGGTCATGCTTCTTTCCCTTTGCTCTTTAATTCATATTTTTCCAAGTAATGTTGTAGGAATGTAATGAATTTTAAACATCTTATGCGAGGAAAACAACATTTTTGTGTTTTTGTTTTGTACCAGAAAATGACAACAAACCTTACTGAAAATGAAATTTCCTCAATGTTATCTCGATCAACTCATATTCAACCATACCTACAAATTGTTGAACTTGAACCAATACAATCAATGCAAAATTCAACTCCACGATATCGTACTGCAATTTAAGAGGGAACACATAAGAAACACATCATGCTTCCAAAAGATTTGAATGATCTCGTAGCAACAGGCTTGCTACAAAAGGGTTCTGTTATACATGTTAAAAGTTGGACTACCTCAGCTATCGGTCCATCAACGTAAGTCTGTTATAAATTTCTCATTTCAAATTTAACATTTTTTATTTATAACACAACTGCTTCTAACAGTTATTCCTATGACTCTCATTTGTCGTGTAGGTCTATAAAGATAATAGACTTTGAAATATCTACTTCGTTTGCACCCTTGATTGGCAATCCAAAAACTATGAGTATCCCCATCACACCTGATGAAACAGTCCATCATCATCGGACCCCCATCCTTTATCAAAAAGACACTGTCCTCTTCCAACTACTCCAACTCCGTCCGTTCTGCCAGTTCAAATTCCCATCAAATCGTTAAATCCTTACCACTCAAATTGGTGCATAAAAGGATACGTCCAAAGGAAAACAGCTCTTCGATAGTTTCAGAATCAATACAGACCCAGTAAAGTGTTTGGTTTTGACCTCTTCAATACAGAGGGTGGAGAAATACACATTACATGTTTCAAGAATGTCGCAGATTATTTTTTCGACAAAATCCAAAATGAAAATGTCTACATTATCTCTAAAGGGAATGTAAAAATGGCTAATAAGCAATACAACCACTTGAACAATGACTGGGAAATTTCGTTGACTGCAACATCTTCCATAGAACATGTTTCCAACGAAAAAAAACATAATCCAACAGTGCGATTCAATATAAAATCAATTAATGATATCAGAACAACAAACATCAATTCCATTGTCGATATTCTTGGTGTTGTCACAGACATTTCCAGTGTATTCACTATACATAGAAAAGACGGCTCTGAAGTCAATAAACAAACAGTACAGCTTCGAGATATGTCAGGGTATAACATAGATGCAATCTTTTGGGGAGATAATGTTAATGCTGTGTCACAGGAAATCTCCTCCCTATGTGCTACAGGAAATGACCCCATCATTGCAATCAAATTGGCGTGTCTCGGAGAATTTAATGGAAAACATATCGGCACTACAAGGAGATCCATTGTTCTTGTAGATCCTAACATTGAAGAAGCCCATGCGCTAAAGTCGTTTAAAAATGAAGGTTCGACTACAGCTTCTACATCTTTGACAACAAGATCTCCTTTTGGCCACCAACAAAAAAAAATAACAATTGTTGACATTTACAGTATGGGTTCCTTAGAGAAACCAACATTTTTCCAATTAAAGGGCACAATAACAAAAATTGGGATGGATAGTTTTTACTACATTTCTTGCCCGTCGATCATTGGTGGGAAAAAATGCATGAAAAAACTTATTCCACAAAATACAGGGATGTGGTTCTGTCCAAAATGCAACATTGAAGTAAGTGACTGTGATTACAGATACTTATCGAAAATTGACATACAAGATTAGACTGGTGAATTGGCTTCAACTGTTGCTTTCGAGGACGCGGGAACTACAATTCTTGGAAATAATGCCAAAGACTTCTATTTATTATCTTCAGATCCAGAACTGATCAAGGAAATTGTCTCTAGAGCTGTATGGACAGATCATATCTTTACACTATCGGTGAAGACATCAACTTTTAAAGAAGTTCCACGATTGAAATGTGTTATCATAAAATAAGAAAAGCTGCATTTCACGACAGAATGCAGCAACATCCTTCGAGAAATTCAGAACATCTCGACATTGTAGACAAATTTGCAAAATGTATTCCTTGCTTTTTGGCAATTCCTATTGTCCAATTTTATAATTACCACTTTACAAGATATACTGTTGCATGCCTTCTTATGAAATTTTCGTATATACCATTGAAATAAGTATTCGTTCTCCATTGTATCTGGCGTTGTGTGAGTAGACAAATTCACATTTTTTTTCCTTTTATCAGCTTTACACATGAAACAACTTACATGTATACAGAAAAAATAGTAATATGTTTTTTCAAAAACATTACTCAAATAAAAAATTTAATGTAAAACTATTCAGAACTTAGTTTTTTTCCCCTCTTTTGCTTTCGCTTCCATTTTTTACCCTTCTTTCACTTTCGTATAGTAACATGGTTGTTGTCTCCAAATAACATTCTTCTTTTCCCCTCTCTTGCTTATAGGTACCATAAATTCTGTAGATGGATTCTTCTTCTAATACTGAACATGCTCGAAGATACTATGCATCAAATAAATAATGAATAAACGCACGGCACCGTGAGATTTACCAAGCAAAAAAAGACATAAGAGAATGTCAAAAACAGAAAAAACAGAAGCAACACCAACCTTCCTCGGCTGAAATGTCCCACTCTAAAAACAATCCTCCCTTGCAATTATCGGACTCTTTATCTTCTCAACAAACCTCTCAAGGAAATACATCGATGCCTCATTGCCATAACCCCTCCTTCGCGCATGCTTTCGACAAAGTTTATACTAATCAAGCACATCGAGATTTCCATGCAAAGATTGATAAACTTCCACCTAAATGCCGATGTTCCATTTGTCTTGAATGATATCCTGGAATACATATTCGCAATTCCAACCACATGTATTGCTGCTCCAGATGCGTCTCTGAAACAAAGGGTCATCGCTTTTCATTATCAAACAACATGGACCCTGGTCCTCAACCAGCTACCCGCGCATCTCTTTCACAAATAGAATAAATGCTCATTGCTAGGGTTAACCCTATACTTCAAGTAACACATGCACGTGGTGGCCAGTATAAATACAATGGCCACACAATTTGTTTTCCTCAAGACGTTACAACAATCGCAAACATGTTGCCACGACGTGTCGAACAGTTGGACATCCTAATTGTCATGCGTCATAGTAATGACCATAAGGCTTATGATTTCATTGTCAGTCGACATTGCGTTCTCGCTACATTAGAATACAAATTGGCAAATGACCCATACTATAAGAATGTTTGTGTTGATACCAACGCACTAGCATCCCTACCAGCAATCCCCACCGATGTCTCCTCCTCCCTTCACCATTCCAATACTGCAGAAACCACTGTCCGCCTTCCACTTGAACCACCCCATGAGCTCACTGAAGACTTCACATACCCATCTGTAAACCAAACATCATCGTTCGTACCCATCATACCTAATACAAATATAGAAATCCAAGAAATCCGCCATTATTTACATGCTTACAACCACCAATCTGATACTACAATTGAGTGGCCAACAATTGGTTTATCGCCAGTCAATGAATACAACACAGAAGATCTACTCTCTATGGCTTTCCCCGTCCTTTTCCCGACAAGAGCTGCAATGCCAAATTAGCCAAGAATGAAAGTAGTACAGTTACATGAATATGCACTTCATCTCATACATTACTACGATAACAGATTTGGAAAGCACCCACGCTTTCGTTATTACATATATAATCTCATGATGCGGCATCGCAGTCAAGCAACAACATCGATTTTTGTGAAAAAGAACATCACAGATAACTTTCCAATATCTATTCAAGATCTGAACATCCGATTAGAAAAATTTCCAGATGAGCAATTGGGAGAGCAAGTCATGCGATTCAGTAGCTCTTTACGTGGAATAAGGTCATTTTGGCACAAAGCTAAAAATGTACTAACGGACATGATATATCAACTCGGTTGCCTGACATTCTTCTTCACATTAAGTGCAACAGATACAAAATGGCCCGATCTTCATGCAATCATGCCCGGATGTCTTCCTTCTGATATTGCAAAACAACAAAAGTGGAGAAATGATAACATTATCTCTAACCCACATTTAACATCACTATATATGAACCATAGATTCACAGCATTTCGTGAGATTATCTTAGAGAAACACTTGAATACGAAAGATTACTGGTACAGGTACGCATTCTACTGCATTTTTTTTTTCTCCTAGAACTCTAAACAACATTCCTCACCTATTTCAAAATTATCTTACAAAAATGCATACTTGATAGGTATGAGTGGCAACATAGGGGATTTGCGCACATCCATGGTTTCCTTTGGATAGAAAATGCACCTGATATGGAAAACCTCAACTGGGAAGACACAAAAGTAGTTGATATTAAAAGGCAATTCTTCGACAAATATATTTCCGCTTGGAACCCTCGTGCTCCTTCGACTTCAAACCAACCAAATGCTTGGACAAATCCCAAAGGCCCTTGTCTATTGTCCACACCACAAATCTTCAGAACCAATCCTTTCAGTGACTATGAATAGCTCGTCAATTGTGTTGAACGTCACACAAAATGCTCAGAAAGCACGTGCCTAAGAAAAAATGGATCCTCACTCCAATGTCGTTACAAAGCACCATGGGAATTACATCCAAAATCGACCTTATTCATTGATTCTAATGGCCAAAAAACATACACCCTGCTCGCAATGACGATCGGCTCAATAGCCATAACCCTACCATCCTATCTATTTGGCATGCAAATGTTGACTGCCAACCAGTACTCTCCATACACGATGTACAACAATATATTGCCAAATATGCATCCAAAGCAGGAAAACAATCTGGAAGCTTCCAGCACATGCTACGTAGAATTGTCCTGGCTTCACCCATTACTGACCCAGCAACATCCGCATTTCCAAAATTTCTTACGGAAACCCTTGTTGATCATGACATTGGAGAACAAGAAACCTGCCATATGCTGCAAAAATTACCATTAACATTATGTAGTCAACCATTTGTTTCTTTAAATTTAAACCAAAAAATTCTTATGCGCCTTCCACAAATGAACACCACCTCCACTACATCCCCACACATCATAGATACATATATCCAACGCCCTTCTACCGTAGAGTCCACATCACTAATAGAATTGGCAAGGTCCTGGTCATATGATCCTCGTCGTAAAACAAACAAATGGAAACAAAGGCCTACAAAAGCAATTGTTTGGGTCATACCACATTACTCCTTCATACCATCCACAACAGAACCTTGCTACACTGAATTTTGTAGGGTTGAACTTATGCTATACAAACCTTTTCACCATATCGTATAGGATATATGAGATTCTGCTGCAGAATTCATTGCAAATTGGAAAACATTTCATCCATTCTACAATCCTTGGCATCAACACCGCACACTATCTGATATTGAATCTGTCACAAATGATACCTCAACTATAAATGAAACCAATCCAATAGACACCATGGAAATAAATGAATGGGAATTACTTTCCCAATTACACCCTACAAATGAGCTTCTCATAAATGACCTTGACATGCTTGGTCTTCATGGCTTTGATGACACCCATAACTGGAATCATACCACTATCCCATTGGATCTACAAAATAATGCAATGCAATTCATTGAGAATAGCCGCTCCATCCACCACATTCTTCAAACACATCAACATATCCTAGCAACCCTTACTACATTATCTCCAATGCAAAGAAAAGCTCTAAATATTATTTCTAATCATTTTTCTAGGAAGGATTATTTAGCCACTCTCAGAATGATAATACAAGGCACTGCTGGTACGGGAAAATCCCTCCTTATTAATTGCATCAAAGATATGCTCATAGGCCTTGCAAGCCCAGAACCTTCACTGATCATGCTCCTCGCCACTATAGGAGTTGCTGCCTCCAACATACAAGCATCGACAATCCATTATGCTTTGCACCTTCCTATAAAGGATCTTATGCCCTTAGAAGGTAATGCTCTTGCAAAATTCCAATAAGAACTCAAGCATATAAGATACATACTAATCAATGAAATGAGCTTCATTGGGCCAAAGCTTCTCAACCATATTGATGAACATCTTCAAGAGGCATTTCCCCACGAAAGAAACACTCCTTTCAATGGCTATTCCATAATATTGGTTGGTGATCTCGGTCAGCTGCCACCCGTCAAAGACATACCTCTATATGCAGGTACAAGCCACGGAAGCGCACTGTGGAACACCTTCAACACAGTGATCACATTAGACAAAATATTTCATCAACAAGGCGACAACATCACACATGTTACTTTCAAGAACATTCTCCAGAACATTAGAGATGCAAATGCAACAATTGACGACTACAATGTACTCTTGTCATGCACAGATTCCTTTTTATCAGAAGAAGAAATATGTTCATTCCATGATTCCATGCATCTATTTCCAACAAATACTCAAACAATGGTCCATAATAAGCAAATGATGAAATCTCTAAACACTCCTATCGCAGGATCCATTGCTAAAGCTGACGACACATATTCTAGTATTTCCTTTGAAGACGAGCAACTTGAGCGAATTGTATTACTATGCACTGGTGAAAAAGTTATGTTGACTTCCAACCTTTGGGTTTCAGCCAGACTTGTTAATGGTTCCCTCGGAGAAATTGTAACCATCTTTTACAAAGAATCAACTGCACCACCACAAATTCCAACATTTGTTGTCGTAGATTTTCACAAATACATTGGGCCTCCTTGGGATGAAAGAAACCCCACTCACTTGCCTATTCCGACAGTTAAAAGAAATGGACGTGCACAAATTCCACTAAAGATGGCTTGGGCTTTAACCATACATAAATTTCAAGGTATGACACTTCCAAAAGCAATAGTTGACATTGGAAAAACAGAACGTCAAGGTCTCACATTCATAGCTATTTCAAGAGTACCTTCTCTACAAGATCTTTGGATTAACCCCGCATTCAGTTTCGATCATTACATTAAAATGAAGGACAACAAAAGCATTGCTCGCAGAAAACATGCAGAAGAAATTCTTCGTTCAATTCCGCCTCCAGATAATCTCCTCCAACCAATGCATTGACATCGACAAAAGGTTTCGTCCATTTATTTGCCTCATTCTATTTGATAACATATTTTTCATACCTTTCAACAACAATCAACTTTAATCAATATTACTAAATAACCAAATATTAGAATGTATTTATATTATCTATACATCTCATTCTAACCTTTTCTTTCTTTTGTAACAGGCCACATGGACTCAGAAATCACATACCTGCACAACTACAAGTAGACTGGCAAGCAAAAAACCTACATCTCTAGCGACGCATTAACCTCCAATGGTGTTCGATATGCTTTTATTCACCATGCATCCTCGACTAACAATATATAAATCCCCATTGCAAAGGTAACTTCATTTCCATTCATTCCAGATTCATTTTAACACAACTCACCTGCAAAGTATTACTAATAAATTTCTGCAATTGATTTACATATTACTAATTCTAACAAAATATACATTTTGCAGGTCCATTACTACTTCTTCAGGTCTTTGCTACCTCCACTGTGCCTTCATGCAACTTCAAATATGGAATGACAAGCACAATGTTCTTTAGACTAATATGTTCCTTCTCGAACCTCTTTCGTTACAATTCACTGTTTGTATTTCCCATTTCAAACTTAAAAAAGGATGTTTAAAGATCAAATGTTGTTTTCATGGTTTATGTCGCCACAACTATTTTTGTTTTGTATTTCAAGCTTAAAAAAGGATGTTACAATACACTATTTGTATTTTCCATTTCACACTTAAAAAGGGATATTTCAACATCAAATACCATTTTGATAGTTTATGTGCTCACAACTATTTGTGTTTTCCATTTCAAACTCAAAAAGGGATGTTTCAAGATCGATACCATTTTGATAGTTAATGTCCTCACAACCATTTCATTGTCAATGGGTTTTAACATAATTTGTTGACAAAATCAATTGATTTTAATGAGTATAATACATGTTTTCAATATATCTTCCTATTAATTTAATTTCCCATTTGAATAATGATTTCTGAAATAGCCCTTTCCAAGTCAATATGGTTGCCCGATTGTTGTTCACATGGATTCATTCATTTATCTTCGCCTTTAACTCCACAATTTTTACCAACTACAAACAAAGGTCTCTAGGCAGGTTTAGTGCATATTTATGCCTGCTTGCATTCCATTTTAGTAGTGTTCGGCATGGCTTCCTCAAATTAAAAGTTGAAATCATCGACCCTTGCTTTCAAAAAAGCCCGCAAAAGCATATTCACATTTCAATATTCTTCCACGCACTATGCCTTACAACGTTTCCTTTGCAGCATTAGGTGCAAATGCTAGTTACTAATTATCAAAATAATTAATATGAGTTAATTATATACACACAAAAAAATATGTAATAAGATTCTTAATTGTGGAGATTTACTTCTATTTTATCATGGAGACTCTTAACTTGTAAATAAACTTTCTTATCTAAAATTAATACAATGGTTACTAGTACTACATGCTCATAAAACCATAAATCATGTATGTGTCGCACATGTTGATATAAAGAAAATGAAGAATTAATTGTCTAATTAAATTAAAAGGAAAAAAAAGGGCATAACTACACTTGATGGGCTATTTACTATTATTCTCCATATTTATCTTTCAAATACTAACCATTTTAAATTGTGCATGTTACTAATGGACCTGCACAGGACCACCTGTCTCTCTAAAGTTGTTGAAAGTTGTTGGAGATGCCATAACCATTTTGTGTACATTGGTTGAGCTTTGACAACCTATGCTCACTATTTCTTGTGGATGCACTCTAATTATTTTACATTTTGGTTTTTGCTAGAAGTTCACAAAATTGATTATTGATAGAGTATATATTTTGATAGGATGGTGGTTTTTGTCTTTTTCTTAAAATGTATTTTTGAATATATAAATCAATTTTGCTAAAAATCTTTAAAAAAATTAAATTAAGTAAATCTAACCACTCAAACCTATCATTTCCATAAATCCTGAATTTTAAATAAAATTGACGAAAACAAAGTCAAATTACCAAATTCGTTTCAATTTACAACTTCATTACCATTCAATAATGGAACTCTTTTTTTTTGTGTGGACCACCATTCCTTTCTTCCAAAGGAAGATTCCATGAGGCTACAATCGTTCCACGCAACTTTACAGACAATACCATAAATCCTAAATAAATAATATATTTTGGATAAACATGGAGTTTTCAATTTGGTTTATAAATTTCATGGAGTATATGTTATTATGTTGCTTGATAGTTTAATTAATGTCCCATTTTGTTTTTACAGTGATCGAAGGATTTTCCAAGAGGTCGCGGAATGTAGAAATTTGGTTCGGGACCGTCTTCAGAGAACACATTTTTGAAAGAAAACCACACATTGCTTTTGATTTGGAAAAAGTTTAATTTCATGGATGATTTTCACTGGCAAAGAAAGTGAGCTAAGAATAATCCACTTGCAGTAGTATTGTGAATTGAGTTCATTGAATATAAATTTTAACACACAAGCAATGTCCATTGTGTGCTTAATTGAAAATTCCAGTTTGATTGAGTGCTGATTGTTGAATATTAGAAGCATTGCTAGGGAGGGTCATCGATTCTTGAATAATGGAAGCGTTTCTAGGAGGAAAGAGGGGAAATTAGGACCAAATTGTCATTTATCACTAATTTTAATATATTACATCACCAAATTTATTAAATCAAATTCAAACACAATCACAATTTTTCATGTATTTCTTATTTTTCATATAGTGGGCTCAATCAAAAGTATGTAATATGGGTATTCCATAGATGAGGAATTAACATTTTCATCCAAGGAGTAGCCCCTCTTGAAATTTGAGTAAAACCTTAAGGAGATAAGTTTAAAATATGAGTTGAAAAAGTAGTTTTATTATTTTATTATTTTTTAATCTTTTCACATTTTTACTCCAAAAATGGTGAATCATCCCACATGGTTGACATCATCATCTTGAATGTTATTGGTTCTTATAAAGTTTATTTTGGTTTTACATTTTTATTAGGAGGTCCATTTTAGACCTCAAAATTCCCTTAATGATCACATTATGACAAGATTGTCTCAAAATGAAAATCAACTGTGGTCAACCATGGTTAACCTTGGTTCAACATCGCATTGTGACAAAAATTGTCTTAATGTGAAAATCAAATATGGTCAACCATGGTCAACGTCGTACTGCGATTAATATTGTCACAATATGTAAATTAACCATGATCAATCATTGTCAACCATGTTTATTTCGGTGTTTATACTATTTATCATAACATTTATATAAGTTGTTTTATAGTATTATCTTAGTGTTTATCATAGGATTTTATCGATATGAAAATCAATCATGGTCAACCATTGTCCAACATTGTGACAATGATTGTCTCAATATGAAAATTAGTCGCGGTCAATGATGATCCAATGCCATATTATGGGAAATATTGTCTCAATTTTAAAATCAGCCATGGTCATCCATCATCAACCATGTTTATTTTAGGGTTTAATATTATTTCCTTGGGTTTTTAGTATTAATTCATTTAGTTTATTATTCCATTTGGGTTTGCAATATCATCACCTTAGGTTTATTAATTCAAGTGTTCATATTCACAAGGTATAATATTATTCATAGGCTTAATGATATTAATCTTGGGACTTAATACAAATCCCTTAGGTTTAAAATCATGATGAACCATGGCGAACGATGCTTGAACATTGCATTATGATGATCATGCTCAACCATGGTCCAACTTCACCTTGTGACAAAGATTGTCTCAATATGAAAATCACCATGGTCAACCATTGTCAACCATGGTCAATCATCGACAACCATGGTCCAATGCTATTCCAATTAGTTTATAGTCCTTTAGGATTTTAATATTAATCCTCTGGCTTTACAATATTAATCCTGGGGTTTATAATATTAATGTTAGGGTTTGGTAAAACACGACCAACCATTTCTATTTTATGGTTTATAATATTTATCTTGGGCTTCATATACCTTCCATTTATAATATTAATCCATTAGGTTTGATATTATTCCCTTAGGTTTATAATAACTTTTGGTTTTAGAATGAATCCCTTACGCTTATTAATCTAACGATTCATATTACTAGGGTATAATATGACTCATAGTGTTTTTACTATTAATCCTAGGTTTTGATATAAATCCCTCAAGTGTATAGTAATGGTCAACCATGGTCAATGATGGTCCAATGTAAGATTGTGCCAAATATTATATCAAAATGAAAATAAACTATGATCAACCATGATCAATCATGGTCTAGCGTCGCATTGTGACAAAGATTGTCACACTATGAAATCAACAACGATAAACCATGGTCACCTGTTATTATTTTAGGGTTGATAATATTTATCTTAGGATTTATATACCTTGGTTTTATTATAATATTTATCCCTTAGGTTTAATATTATTCCCTTAGGTTTTTAGTCTTAATCCCTTAGTTTTATTAACCTAAGGGTTCATATTTCTAGGGTATAATACTATTCATATGGTTCATAATATTAATAGTTGGGTTTAATATAATTCCATTGGGTTCATAATCATGGTAAACCATGATCCAATGTCACTTTGTAACAAACATTCTCTTAATATGAAAACCAACCAATGTTGCATTGTGACAAGGATTTTCTCAATATGAAAATAAACCATGGTCAACAATGTTCCAATATTGCATTGTGTCAAATATTGTCTCAATATGAATATCAACCATGGTCAACCATTCTCAATAACCATGCTAAATCATGGTCAACCATGGTAACATTATGACAAAGATTGTCTTAATATGAAAATCAAACATGGTCAGCCATGGCCAACCATTGTCTAATGTTGGATTGTGCCAAAATTTGTCTCAATATGAAAATCAACCAGGTCAACCATAGTCGAACATCACATTGTGACAAAGATTGTGTCAATATGAAAATCAATCATGGTCAATCATGGTCAACCATGGTCAAACATTGCATTCTTACAAATATTCTCATGATATGAAAATAATCCATGGTTGAGCATGGTCACCCATAGTCCAATGTCCCATTCTGATAAGGATTGTCTCAATATGAAAAGAAACCATCATCAAACATGTTTATTTTAGTGTTTATAATATTATCTTATGGTTTATATATGTTGGGTTTATAATATTAGTCCCTTGGGTTTAATATATTCCCCTTGGGTTAATAATCCCTTAGGGTTTTAGTATTAATCCCTTGGGTTTATTATTCCCTTGGGTTTATAATATCAATCAAGGTCAACCATGGTCAATCATAGGCAACCATTGTCAACCAAGGTCAACCATTGTAAAATGTCACATTGTGACAAATATTCTCTCAATATGAAAATCAACCGTGGCCAATGATGGTCCAATGTTGTATTTTGAAAAAGATATGAAAATAGGTCTTCGTCAAACATAATCAATTGAGGTCCAATGTCACATTTTGAGAATGATTATCTAAATATAGACATCAATCATCATCAACCATAGTTAAGCATGTTTGTTTTATGGTTTATAATATTTATCTTTGGGTTTATGTACATTCGATATATAATTTTTATTGCTTGGGTTTATTATTGCCTTGGGTTTATAATATCAATATCTTGGGTTTATTAATTGAAGTGGGTTTAATATTATTCCCTTAGGGTCATGGTCAACCATTGTTGAATGTCACATTGTGACAAAGATTATCTCAATATGAAAGTTAATCATTTTCTCAAAAATGGTCCAACGTCATATTTTGACAAAGATTATCTCAATATGATAATCATGGTCAACCATGGTCAACAATGGTCAATCATAATCAACCTTTATCAACGATGTTTTATAAAATCAAACATGGTCAATCGTGGCCAACCATGGTTAAACATCGCATTGTGATAAATATTGTCTTGATATGGAAATGAATCATAGTTAAGCATGGCTAATGATGGTCCAACGTCGCATTGTGACAAAGATTGTCTCAATATGAAAAACAACTATGGTCAACCATGTTTATTTTAATGTTTATAATATTTATCTTAAGGTTTATATACCATGGATTTATAATATTAGTCCCTTAGGTTTAATTTCATTCCCTTGGGTTCATAATCTCTTGGGGTTTTAGTATTAATCACTTAGGCTTATTATTCCCTTCGGCCTATAAGATCATTCCCTTGGTTTAATTATTCCCTTGGGTTTATAATATTAATCATGGTAAACTATGGTCAATCATAGCGAACCATGGTCAACCATGGTCAAATATTTCATTGTTGTCTCAATATGAAAAAAAACCATCGTCCAAAGCCACATTGTGACAATGGTTGTCTTGATATCAAAGTCAATCCTAGTCAAGCATGGTCAAGCATGGTCCCACATCGCGTCTCAATACAGAAATAAATTATGGTCAACCCTGGCCAACCATATTTATTCTACGGTTTAAATGATTTATTTTAGGGTTTATATACTTTGGATTTATTGTTCCCTTAGCCGAAAGTTTCATTTGTATAAATATATAAATAATAAATTTTAAAAAATATATATTAAATAAATATGATTATATAATTAATTAATAATAATGATGATAACAATAATAATAATTAATTATATCATTTTATTATTATTATTATATCACCATGGTTTTATAGCATCAATCCATTTTTTTATAATATTTATCCCTATATGAACAATAATTCTAATAGTT
Organism: Pinus taeda; assembly: GCA_000404065.3. NCBI lineage: Eukaryota > Viridiplantae > Streptophyta > Pinopsida > Pinales > Pinaceae > Pinus > Pinus taeda. Next base: position 175,992 of record APFE031248061.1, on the reverse strand, counting down.
ATTAATTATTAATAATTATTAACTATTATTAATAAATAGTTATTATTAATTATAATTTTTTATTTATTAATTATAATAATAATAATAATAATAATAATTATTATTATTAATATTATTATTATAATTAAACAATTTTTAACCATTATTAATTATTAATAATTATAATAATTTATTATTAATATTTATTAGCATTTGTTAATAGTTATCATTTATTATTAGAAATTATTAACAATAATTATTATTGATAAATATTGTCAATATATGCCTATCAATGTTTATCGACCACATTTATTAATATGCTTATGCTAGTTTATAAAATAGAAATTGCCTCCCTTCCCTATGTCTATGAAAATGTATGGTTGCATTATTTGTATTATCAACTTTCTCATTCAGTTACCATTGCAATGTTACTGACAATTTGAGGAAGCATGTTGCATTTTCATATTTCAATCCATTGGATTAGGGCAACTGACAATAAAATTTCCTTGTCTTTTGGATTTTGAAAGTCTTGAGTTTTCAGAGCTATAAATTAGTTCAATTGGAACAGTTGGAATGCTAAGAGTCCTAAAATTCCAATGTACTCAAAAAGCAATATCATCTAAACAGTTTTCCTGGTTTTTAAACAAACCTAAACAAATGAATCAAACTGGAATATTTTGTATTTGACTAATTCCAACGGATGCAACTGAGAATGAAGAATTTTGTTTAATGGTATACAACACCATCACATTTATTGACATGTTTAGTCTGTTTTGTGTAGTTTAGTAAATACACTCGTTGAGCTCAAAGGTATACTATAGAGCCAATGTATAATTCATTTCATGTTCAACTTTAAGTTACTTGAAAAATATAATTCCTACTTGTCTTTGGTGTGCTCATCCATTCTAAAATGAGTATGTTCTTATTAGCTAATAGTTTGTTGAGGCTTAGTTGGTTGAGATTGTCTCTTCAACTCAACTAAGAGATTGTATCTCCTAGATAGATTAGCTATCAAGACATAGCCTGATGTATTTATATTGTATTATTATTTTCATGTGAATACAATTTTTGAGCACATTGTTCAATTTTAAGTTGGTATGAGAGCTTTATTAAAACTCATGGGTTCTATGACATTAAAAACACTAGTCATGAGGGCATAGTCCTTATACCTCCTTGGTAGTCAAATGTGCCAAATAGATCTCCTTTACACTTCACTATTTGCACCTCTCTTCTCTAAAATTACATCTCAAATTATGAAATTGCTCAATCATTGTTCACGAGTTTTGCATTTATTAAGGGTCGTCATTTGCAAATTCAATTTGGAGAGGACTGTTGCGAATTTGAACTTGCCTAAGTATGTAAGCCAGTTGCACGAGTGCACTTTGAGAAGGTATGTGTTGGGCTTGTGATAAAGGAGTGGTTAGATGTTGTTAATTACTTTGGTGTTGAAAATCAAGCCCAACCACCTGTAAATCGGCATTGACAAAAATTGCAGCGTGTTGATAGGTAAGATTCAGGGCTAGTTGCACCACATTATTCATCTGTTGCATACCAAGGAGTTTCCACTTGCCAATTTCTTTTTCATCTTCAATGGGATTGTTGTTTGAGGTATGTTAGTGGGCTATTTGGACAGTAATAAAGAATTTATAAGACCAATGAATCACCGAGGTTTGTTGTATGAGTAAACACTGGATACACTAAATTAATGAATGTCTGTGATGATTGGTGAGCCCCAGTATTGTAGCAATAATTCTACAACTCCTTGGGCTTCCTGTCTCTTAATTTTATCAACCCGGTAGTTCGTACAAACTTGGAAGCGGCAGTGCTATATGCACAAGTACTAGCTCTTGTCGCAGCTGTCACTTGGTCAGCTGACACAAGTCCGCTAGGGATCAAGCCAACTTCTATAGGCTCACAGAAGAAGCTTTATCAATGATGGATGAAAGCTAGCTCAAAGGAGACTAATCTACTTGAAAAAAATGAACTAAAAGCAAATCAAAGCATGTAAACCTAGGAAACCCTAATTTAACTAGTCTAGCCTCTATAATGCAAATGACGTGAAGGAAACTCCCTACCAATGCTGCTACTATCTCTAATAAGTGAAATGCATGGATCTAAAACTGCTTACATCATAAAAGACATGTTTTTGTATTTTTTCCTTAAGTGGGTGGAATGATATGATTGTGTGCTAATTGGGGTTGGTTGTGCAGATGGGAATGGAGAAGGAAGGAAAGCGTGGAACAGGTTGGGGAGGCTAGGTGAGGTCCCTATGGACCCTTAGCATCCATCCACAGATGTTTTCCATGTTTAGAAGCTCGGCAACCGAGTGAATGGCCTCCTACAGGATGTCTGGAGGGGATCCTACAGGATACTTAGAGGTTTCTACAGGATAGTCCTGTAAGTCTTCTACAGGATGTTCTGTGCAATTCTACAGGATGATTGGCCGTGAAGGTTTGAAGTGATGGAGGAGTGATGGAATGATAGGAAGAGATATGTGAGGTAGGGATAAGGCTGGTGATGGCTCAGAAGTGGAGGAATGAGATGGGAAGAGGGTGTAGGGAGTATGTTGAAGGTAAATGGTTATGTCAATGAAAGGTTGGGAAATGAAGTTACGTGAGGAGTGGGAGACAGAACGAAGGAAAGGTTGAGGAGATATGCTTGCATGCGTGATCAAGATGGAAGAGATGGTAATGGAACGAGAAAGAGGAGTGTAAATGAAACAAATGATTATGACTGTCACCAAACCGAAAATGCATCAACCTAAATTACTTATGCCATGAATTCAATGAACAGCAATGGAAAACAAGAAATGAAACCTATGTGAAACAATTATGAAACTAAGTATTTATAAACCCAAACATGCATCCAAACTGATATCAAGTTCTGCAAATGAGATTCAAACACTAATGAAATTTAAATCCAAATAGCAAATTTTATTATGAGAATGTAGCAAAGACACATAAATATAAACAAGGGAGGTACTGGGCGCTTGAGATGGGCCCAACCCCAAGAACTATAGCCTCCCAAGAGAGATTTAGAGCTGGTGCAAAGATGGATCCATCTTTATTAACCAAGAATGAAAAGTTACATCAAAACTGTCCACAAGGAGAGCTTAAGAAAGAGCTGAAAGCAAAACTAATCCATGGCCTACAAATCGAATTACAAACTAGCTAACTAATCGCTAAAACAAAATGACTAACTAGCTACAAAAATGACTAACTACTTGCTGTCTACTGGCTATCAAATGGCTAACCAAAATGAGGCCCCAAGCCTTCTTATTTATACAATTTGAGGACCCAACAATCCTCCTAAAAGTTAGGGACTTGGCTTCCCAAGACTTGTAGTTAACAGCAGTCCAACTTGACTTGCTTGGCTGCCCTTGTGCTCATTGATTTGGTGGCCTTTGAACTCCGAGCTGATGGTGGAGAATTCGAGGTAAGGACCCATAAATGAGGGGGACACCTTCCTACAAATCCTCTAGCTTGTTCTCCCACGAATTTGGCTGCCAAGTGCTCATTAAGACCTTCAATTTTGTCTCCAAGTTGACCAACAAGGATACACAAAGCACCCATTAGACTTGT